>CM067309.1:21422181-21427181 GCA_034231615.1 Meghimatium bilineatum
ACACATCAGCAGAAAAGGGATCGAAGATCTAGTTTGTGAAGTCCTGCATAACAACAGATGAAGCAACGAGGTAAAATATATCAAATCTGTGAGAAATTAAAAGTGAAAATAGAAGGTCTATACATTTATTTTTCAAATTTCTGCAAAAGGTATATAAACAAACACATTCAGCTATTATCTTTTGTACTCAGATTTTGTATTTATTTCTTTGTGTTGCTCGTTTGCTTTATTGCTGCTTCCATCTCTGTATCCTTTGTCCACGTATATTCCAGGTAAATGCATTGCAATCATATCTGCTGATACTCGTAATGTTTGCTCGTATTATCAATCTTCAATATTTTTTGTCTTCACGTTTCTTGGATAGATCATCTAATCACAAAGAGGGTCAAACCCACCCAAAAGCCGTGTTGAAGTCGTTTGTGGAGGGCCGAAATTTGCAGATACTGTAAACAAAGATTTCTGACTAACACTTGTCAATAACTGTCACATTTTTTCAGACCCCACCCCATCTCCGCACCCATAGTCGTTGAAAAATGTATAGATAGCCCTTATGGGCAGTTATTAGAGGATTCTTATTCATTTCAGTGTTTAGTTGACAGAGGATTTTGATTCTTTTCACCATCTAGTCAAGACCGGATGCCATCACCATTTACTGTACCCGAGTACTATCAACACTGTTGGTGTCAATGTTAATGGGGATGAATCAACGTACTAATTAATTCTATGTAATGTTTTTGATTTAGCACAACATATGAAACATTTGTCTGTTTCCATACTTAGAAATTACGAGCGATGGACCCCTTGTTTCCTATGTTATCATCATCATGTGACATAATTTCCAGAACGTTGTCTCCCTTATGGATTCATTGAACACTCAGCGATTCTGGTTGGGTTGACTTGCCGCAGCTCTAGAGACATATTACATAAGTAAGAGTGTCATGTGACGTATTCCTTCCAGAACGTTGTCTTCCCAATGAACTCTCTGAACCTCTCTCTGTCTTGAGCGATGCGGCTTGCATTTTCTAGCGATGTATTCATGTTATCTTTAATGTCGTCAGTCCAACGTCTTCTTAGTGTGCCCTTTCTCCGCTTCCTATGTACTCTTCCCTCCATTATTTGTCTTTCTAAACAGTTGTGTCTCTTAATATGACCAAACAGGCATAGTTTTTTTGTTTGTTATTGTGTTTAGTAACCAACACTCTGGAATCTTCAATGTGTTTATAATATCTGAGTTTCTGATTTTTTTTCTTCCATGATATTCTAAGTATCGTTCTGTAGCCTTTCATCTCGAAGGCGTTGAACTTCTTTGCCGCTGTTTTACTTAGTGTCCATGTTTCACAGCCGTATGTTGCAACCGGAAAAATTAAAAGTTCGTAACATTAGCAATTTCGTTTCTATTTTGTTGTTTATCCATATGTTCTTCAACCGTGTTATTTTACAATATAACATAAGTAAGACATATGTAATAAACTCATTTCGAGATGCAGATGATGTAAATAAGGCTGAGAACGTACACATACAGAGAATGTTAGAAATGGGAGTATCTAGAGGGGAGGCAAGGAAAAGTAATTTTGTTTGGAACGTCACGAAGATCACACAATCAACATCTGACCAGGAGTCTACATACACTGGGATGGCTGCTAGAACGGAGGGCGGAGCACTTATGGGAATGTCCCGCGTGCTGTGAAGCCAGTTTCTAATCAAGAATCAAGCTAGATACATATTTAAACAGTCTGATATATCACTGCCCTCCCCCCAATCATCATTGTGGGCGCCCTCTTTTCCTGTTGCCGTGAATTCTACCTTCAGCTATTAATATTTCCATGCTGTCACGTCTTTTTGTATGCCCTAAAAAAACTCAGCCTTCTTGTTATGATGTTAAGGAGCCAGCACTCTACGACGTTTATTGAACTTAACACTTCTTGCTCCATGGTAACGTAAAAATTCTTCTGCAGCATCTCATTTCGAAAGCAGCCATAGTCTTTGCTACTTGTTTATTTAATGTCCATGTCTCACAACCGTATATTGTCACTGGAAATACATATGTCTTAATATTACGTAGTTTAGTTATGCTGCTGGTAAAGTGTCAATGATTTTTCATTTGGGCATAAGTTTTTAATGTCGCCATTGCAATTCTTCTCTTGATTTTTAAAGGGTAGTCTCCTTAACTATTTATATTTGTGCCTCACATGTACAGTTGGGAAAACTTAGATTGTACTTCCATAGCTTTTTTTATACACAGAAGATTCCAAACTGTCAGCGGAATGTGATGAGAAGGGTCTCCCTACTTAGTCTATACAAAATATATTGCAGTGGTATCAATTGTGACAACGATTGATCACACTTTCAATATAGCAGAATAGCTTCAACTCTGTCTATATATGAAACACGGTAACGCATGGGTGACAAGTTTGAGCATTGACCTAACAGCAGTGTTGACCAGCGTTACACTCCCTATGAGGGTACTGAGTTTTCTAAATGTCCGAGAATAATCACAGTTCCTGGGTCATGTCATGAGAAGAGGTGTGCTGGAGAACATCGCAACAACTGGAAAGACCGAAGGTAAGAGAAACAGAGGAAGACAACATGAGAAAATATTGGATGGGCTAAAAGACTGGCATGTTGCAGAATCATGAGAAACTATATTTAAATGTATAACAAACAGAGGTCTTGGAAAGAGACATGATCGCCTACGCCGGAAGGCATGGTACCAATGAATAAATGATAAATTTTATTTAAAAAAAGACACCCGGTAAATGTCACAGCAAGAGTACGCAGCGTTTATCACACAGCCACATGATCCCCGCTTTTCTTTGTTATCTTGAGTATACTTTACGTTAATTTGCAGCAGAGACATTTTTTAAGGTAACTTTCAGTACATACGATATGGCAGCACTTTATTAACATACGATATGTCAGTACTTTATTAACATACGATATGGCAGTACTTTATTAACATACGATATGGCAGTACTTTATTAACATACGATATGTCAGTGCTTTATTAACATACGATATGGCAGTAATTTATTCGCATACGATATGGCAGTACTTTATTAACATACGATATGGCAGTACTTTATTAACATACGATATGTCAGTGCTTTATCAACATACGATATGGCAGTACTTTATTAACATACGATATGGCAGCACTTTATTAACATACGATATGGCAGTACTTTATTAACATACGATATGGCAGCACTTTATTAACATACGAAATGGCAGCACTTTATTAACATACGATATGGCAGAATTTTATTAACATACGATATGGCAGTACTTTATTAACATACAGTATGGCAGTACTTTATTAACATACGATATGGCAGTACTTTATCAACATACGATATGGCTGTACTTTATTAACATACGATATGGCAGTAATTTATTAACATACGATATGGCAGTACTTTATCAACATACGATATGGCAGTACTTTATTAACATACGATATGGCAGCACTTTATTAACATACGATATGGCAGTACTTTATTAACATACGATATGGCAGTACTTTATTAACCGCAGTCACTTTATGTCAATAATATTAACTTTACACAAATCATTACTTGTAATGAGCCAATACGATGATAGTTACACAATTGCAGACCACCCCCAGGCAAGCGATGCAAGCACCTCCCACTCCATACAATCCAACCCGCCAAGGCCAAATATCTTCCTTGTCAACAAGGATAGGTAAATGTGTTGTTGTGATGACAGCGTGGGCCACATCTTCGTTAGAAACGGAATCGTTTGGTGACATCATCATTCTGGAACAGAAATAAATAGTCTTTACGTGCCGAGGTAATAACTGCTGGCCCATGTAAGATGATGGTGATATTGCTAATCACGAAATTGATGCTGATAATGATCGTGGCGATGATGGTAGTGAGGATGTTGATGATGATGATGATGACGATTATGGTGATGATAATGGTGATAGTTATGATGGTGCTGTTTGTGATGATAATGAATATGAGGATAATAGAATCCCGAATATTTATGACTTTACAATTCATTTTCCCTGTAGCTGGAGGCGCAGGAGATCAGGTTTCATATTTTTCTTCTTCTTCTGCGTTCGTTCTCAAACTCCTGCACATTAGCAGGATGTAGTCAGGAGAACGGAATGCGTTGTGTCATGGTTTACAGCATTGCTGTGATTTCTGCGCCTTTCGGCCTGACACATCCTACTTCAGCATGGCTTTGGGTCACTGACCGTATATGGGATGGGACAGTTTCATATTCAACTCGAGATTAGTATATATACCTGACATATTTTTATGAAGTTCTCCAGACATCTAGCGTATCAACAGACAATGGAAGATTAAAACGTTGGAAGCAACTGATGTGAACATCGCACGAAAGATAATTACAGACAACTAACGGTTACTCTTGATGGGATCACAGAAAGATTAAGCACGATACGTTTTTCCGGCATTTCTCTAAATTTAAGCAATAAAGATCTGAGCAACGATGATTCGGCGACTCCAACTGTTTCTTTTGTTCCAAATGTGGGGGTGTACCTTTGGAGTTTAACAAGTCAGCGAAAAGAGATTATATGCTTTCATGAAGATCACATGTTATCAATACTTCCTTACAGTGTTGTGATATCAATAAATCAAGCTATTAAGTGTCACGCCGAGTGCCTAGGTGACCAACTTTCTCCACAACACTCTGTCTCTTATGTTGTTTAAGTTCAATTGGTGGCATCATTTTGCGCGACAGTAACATTTCGTTCTCTGTCTTCCTCTTTATCTTCTCCATTTGATTTTTCCGGTGGTTACTAAGTGTTCAAGTTGTGCATCAAATGCAATATGTCAGACAAAATGAGAAATATCGACTGTGAATGTGGATTAATATTTATGACAATACGACTTTTATAACAGTAAGCCACGCTAGTTTTATGACAATACGAGCTATAGGACAATATGTTTCTTATGACAGTACGTTTCATGAAAATTACGATTCATGTTACAATACGTGATGTATGACAA
>CM067309.1:22148794-22362334 GCA_034231615.1 Meghimatium bilineatum
GTTGATTGAAGGGATTGACAGGGATATTGACAGGGACATTGACAGGGATATTGACAAGGATATTGACAGGGATATTGACAGGGATATTGACAGGGACATACTAGTATAATATATGACTTCCTGTATTCTTTCATATACGCTGCGGTCCTTGTTTGCCTTGCGGTCTCAGGGGTTGAAGAGTTCTCAGGAGATGATCTTCCTGTGTGCTGTTTGTAGGCTTGTTCTTGTGTGATTTCTGTGATCCATCTTTTACATGGTCTGCCTCTGGCTTTATATCTGTATGTCTATGTGTCATGGCCATCTTTGAAATGCTGTCTGTTTGTAGTCTGGAAGCGTGTGAAAACCACTTGATCTATTGTCTTTTGATGTATTCCAATACTGGTATTGTTTTTGCTATTTGTCTGATGTTATCGTTTCTAATTCTATCTCTTAATCACACTCAGAGTATTCTTCGTAGACATGTCATTCTGCTGTCACTATTTTTCTTTTGTCTTGTTCTGTCATTGTCCAGGTTTGGCACTGGTAGCACAGTGATGGGATAATAATAGTCTTGTATAATGCAACTTTAGTGTCTATGTTAACATTTGTGTTCTTAAAAATACGTTTCATCTGTCCTAGGATCTGGTATGTTTTGTTGCATCTATTTTGTATCGCATTACTGTTTTTCCCTTCACTCGATATAATGCTTCCTAAGAAGTAAGTGAACTTCTTTGCCTTTTTAAGATGATATCTTCTTCTGAGAACTCTCCATTGTTTCCTACGATCGATATTACTTAGTACCAGTGCTTACTTACACTGTAGGTTCGCTAAGCCAGTCACAGTGTCATTTCAGTGACTGCAAATAGTTAACCCGTGTTCTAATCTATAACTTCCTGTATTGTGTATATCAATCAATCAATCAATCAATCAGTCAATCAATCAATCAATCAAAAGTCATACCGTAAATATATATCAATCAATCAAGTGGAATACCCAGTATATATATATATATATATATATTAATCAATCGTCATACTGAGTGTATATATATATATATATATATATATATATATATATATATTTATATATATATATATCACTCAATCAAGTGTCGTATCGAGTGTATATATATATATATATATATATATATATATATATATGTTGATTATCCTCTTTGCACATAGGACTTGTCCATAAGTGACCAGATCTCTGCTTCATCAAATCTCTCAGGGTATAACAGCTGATAGTTCTAGTTCAATGCTCTTTTTGAAATCTTTGCCAGATGTTCTCTACGGGCCACGCCCATTTCGCACATTCTCGATATTACATGCTCATTCATCTCAAAATCCTCTGATCGTGAGGATTCACGAAGAGCAATTAGTATATCTGCTCAGTCCATAGGCTGACTATCTTGGTGGCTAGGCTAGCTAAGTGGTCGTTTCCCTCATGATGTTGCAAATTTTCTTTATCTTCGTATATTAGACTTTTATCGTCGGTAAAAAGTAATTCGTTGCTTTCATTATTAAGTTCCTCATCAGGTTTACTCATAGTTATCATTATATTTCTCAAAAAACCACATCTCAGTTGCCTCCATTTTCTCTTCAGCTCGATTATATATGTACAATGTAGGACTACGTGACTGGTCTAGTAAACCGACAGTAGTTTTCTTTCTTTTCGCGTTATACCCCTTTATGTCTTGCAGCGTTAGGAGTAGAAGAGTTCTCTGTAGACGGCCTTTTGTGTACTTCATTTATGTTTGTTTTTGTTGACTCTTATTCATGTAATCCATCTTTTGCATGGCCTGCACCTGGCTTTGTATCCATCGTGTTTGTATAGCAATGCTTTTTTTTAAGGGCCACTATCTAATGTTAGTCTGAAAGTATTTGAGAACCACTTAATCTGTTGACTTCTGATGTAATCCATGATTGGCATCGCGTTTATGGGTCTTCTGATGTTTTCATTATGATTCTGTCTCTTATTGTTACTCCGAGAATTTTACTTAGACAAGTCACATCTGTTGAAACAAGTTTTATTTGGACTTTTATTAGTGTTCACATTTGTAGAAAAGTGATCGTAGGATGATAGTTTTATATAGTGCAGTTTTGGTGTTTATTTTCACATATTTATGTTTGAAAATAGTTGACATCTGTTTTAAAATTTGATATGCGATGTTAAATTTATGGTGAATTTCTTTCGTGTTTTTTTTCAATTTGATGATATGATGCATCCAAGATAATTTAATTCTTTCACCTGTTTAAGTTTTTGGTCATGAATGAAAATAATTGTGCTTCTTTCAGTTTTTTTGCTATTAACATTACCTCTTTTTTTCTGTCTTTATCTTTAAACCGACAGTTTAGAAATAAAACGCTCGTAGGAAACATAGAGAGTTCTCTGAAAAACTATCATCATACCATCATTTTCCTATCAATGACAAATGTGAATACTAACAACAGAAACCTAAAGATAACTGGCTACAGCAGGAATGAATTGTCTACGTAGTATCCGCGAAGAACATTTGGCCAAAATGCATCTCCACATTCCAGCCCAAAATCCCAGATCTAGTGAAAAAAAACCACAGCTGTGGACACTCTGGCCATAATAATTTAAGCGCAATATTGAAGCGAGGTAGTTGATAGTTTGCTTGCTTACTGTCATCGGTTTACAGCGGGCCAGGATCGAAATCGTTTCCGGAGAAAAATAAATCCGGATCGTGATTTCTTGTCTGACACGACCGTTCCTGAAATCAACCTAGCTGTAAATGGGTACCTGACGCAGGAACTAGGGAAAATAAAACAACAAGGATGGGAAATGACCACCGCATCTAATAGTGGCGGCGACTTAGAACATGAAGAGTTATCTCCATCCCCAACGGCAGGTTGATGCCATGAGACCTACGTTTAATCTTAGAGTACATAAAAAAATATACCAAGGGAAGTAACCACATAAAATATGCATGAATTAAAAAAAAACAATAGTAGTTTTCTCTTTCTTCATGTTAAGTACGCCCGTGTAGTGTTCATAACCTGGACATACCTCAGGGTGCAGAGAACAGGACCATTCTTTCTTTCTACGCATGTTGTAGTAGGCGACTAAGGAAAGCTGGGGGACAGGCTGACAACCTGACATTTGTGAAAACATCATTGTCACTGCATGTCTTGTCTAGATTTATTGCTTAATCTTCTTTCAATTGATCCTTATTGATGACTGAGTTGCAGGCAGAACATATTCTATCAATTGTTTCCTATGGATGACTGAGATGCAGGCAAAAGAACATCGCACCTTTGTCTTTTTGTGGAATACTTCTAGGTTTGAGATCCCATTGTCAAAAAGTGTCAAACCTTTTCAGACCCCCCCCCCCCCCCAATGTTGACGTAATATATGTCCTAGGGTCTTCACTTCGAGTCACAGAAAAAATATTGAAACCAACACAAGTCGGATCCTAACCTTAAAAGTGAAAATAATTAGGGTGCAGTAAATAAATATTATATATAATTAATTCTTCTTGTGTGTTCGCTCTGAATGCAGATTACCAGAATGTAAGCTGTAGTACGGAATACCGTGTGGCCTGGATACCTGTTTGGTTGCGATATATATGACATATGGGATCACACATTCGACTTCGGCATGTATGTTTGGTTTCTTTGAGCTGTTTTTGGAAGAGACAGCCAATTCCACCTCCAAAATCTCCCTAGTTGTTTCCAATGACATGTATGACATGTATGACAGGTAAAATTATCGATTTTCTTAGCTCCCATAAACTACAGTCTACATTTAAATCTTATTTCAGCTACTTCTGCAACCTCTGTGGATTGAAAGACGGGACGGAAATAACGATAAGCATGAGGACCAATGAAGCGGGGATCCAGACACCCAGGAAGACGAGTGTCACATGAAAACCACGAATTAAGACCCATGAAAGACGAGAGTCATATGACAACCAGGTATTCAGAATTCCATGCAGACGAGAGGCATTTTAAAACCAGAAATTCTGGGATCCAGGCCCCACATGTAGATGAGAAATACGAAATTCTGGGATCCAGGCCCCACATGTAGATGAGAAATACGAAATTCTGGGATCCAGGCCCCACAGGAAGACGACAATTAGACTTGAGAATTACACTTAAAAATGACAACATTCAACAATCTTTGATAGACCAAATATTGTATTGGAGACTGAAGTCAGTAAATAGAAAGTTATAGTATCTCTAAAAATTGACATGGAAGTCGTGGAGTCTTGATAAAAACCTGACATGGAAGACGTGGAAACTTGATGAAAACCTGACATGGAAGATGTGGAATATTGGTAAAAACTTGACATGTGGGAAAAGACGTGTATTCTTGATAAAAACATGACATAGAAGATGTGAAATGTTGATAAAAACTTGACATGAGGGGAAAGACATGCTATCGTGATGAAAACTTGACTTTGACACGTTATCTTCATGAAAACTTGACATGAGGGGAAAAGTAAACAACGTGCAAGATGTAAACATACATGATTGTAATGGGAACAAAATATCTAGAAATGTACAGATTATAATTTATACACTGTAGGTCATATTGATTGGGACACTCCGAGTATATACTCATATATTGCTGATGAACTGACTATTTATAGTAATGTTGCCAGTGCCATGATGTAGGTTTCTAATCAAGAATCGAGAATCAATCATGTAATCTATTAATGCGCTAAAAAAGTAAGACATGGGAGGTAATGGAGATTTATTGTTCTTAACTTGCGAAGCTATGTACGTTTTTGTTTCAATTTTATTTATAAGTTTATCTGTTTTCTAAGCCGTTCTCACCTCATCAGTTTTGCAATGTTGTCACACAGAAATATAACAAGGAAAATATATTGCACTGCCTTGTTTTTGACAGTGATTAAGCCTAACCCATAATCCTATCAAAGCTTTCATAATCGATCTATGAACCTGATCTAAACCCCGTCATGACATCCTGTCTTTTAATTAATTCATTGAGGTATTTATAACAGGCTAGAAATGTGACGCGTGTTTGCTCTGTGATCTGTTGCAACATGTTGATCAATAGTTGTGGAAATGAAATTAGATCAACTTTAATTAATGCCAAAACCAATGCTCCCTCTAATTTTCTTCTCATGTGATCAAAGCTAAAGATGTCTGAGCAGTGAATGTTCTTTATATGCGCGTGTGGTACACTTAGTGAGTTGCATTTTCTAATTACATGCGCAGCCGCTCATCCGTGTGCTTAAATGTCAAGATGATATGTTAATGACTAGATATCAGATTTGAATTTTCTAACGCCTGCCCATCTATAATTAGACACATGTTATAAAGTGTTTTTGATTACGTCGACCGTATGTTTTTCAACGGCAAAGGATAATGGCAATGTTACCTGCAATGCACGTTGCAACAGGAAGACGACTAAGGAGGTTTTGGGTGTGGATTTATCTAGTCTTGCCGAGTCTGTCCAGTTTACTGTTCAGCTACTAGTCTTGGGAGACTTCCATTCCACCGTTCAGTTCCTAGTCTTAGAAGCCTGTCCAGTCCACCGTTCAGCTCCTAGTCTTCAGAGCCTGTCCAGTTCAACGTTCAGCTCGTAGTCTTGGGAGCCTGTCCAGTTCACCGTTCAGCTCCTTTTCTTGGAAGACCGCCCATTTCACCGTTCAGCTCCTAGTTTTGGGAACCTGTCCAGTCCATCGTTCAATTCCTAGTCTTGGTAACCTGTCCAGTTCACAGTTCAGCTCCTTTTCTTGGGAGACTGTCCATTTCAACGTTCAGCTCCTAGTCTTAGAAGCTTGTCCAGTCCACCGTTCAGCTCCTAGTCTTGATAGTCTGCCCATTCCACTGTTCAGGTCCTAGTCTTGGGAGACTGCACAGTTCATCGTTCAACTCCTAGTCTTTGGAGCCTTTCCAGTCCACCGCTTAGCTCATAGTCTTGATATTCTGTTCAGTCCACCGTTCAGCTCCTAGTCTTGAGAAGTTGTCCAGCCTATCATTCAGGTCCTAGTCCTGGGAGACTGCACAGTCCACCGTTCAGATTCTAGACTTGTGAAACTGCCTAGTCCACCGCTCAGCTTCTAGTCTCGTGAGCCTTTCTAGTCCACGGTTATCGCAATATAACGGTTCCACACTTCATAGCAGATGATCGAGTATACCCTGTTTATAATATTTTATAATAAACTCTGTTCTATAGATTTTTAAACTTATGACAAATTGTCATCAGCATTTGAAATGTGTTCAGTCTACCTTTCTTGGTCTGTTTGTTTGAGAACCCCAGGAATTGCTAGCGTTTAGCTCTTACTTCCTATGTGCAGTGGGGTGGTTTTTCTGAGCTTTCTTTCATACCCAGGATACTTCAGCTTTCGGCTTAGTGCAATATTATTGAAGGAGCCTTCTATTCAGAGGGAGTAAATAATTGTATAGATGATATGCTTCAAAGCTTTCATAAGAGAGTCTCAATATAACAGCATATCTTCTACTAAGGTTTTCTGTTGCATGCCTAGTGGGCTATTCGCGAGACCTACAGATGCAACCGCATGCGTACTTTTCCTGGTAGATTATCCTTACCTCCGACAGGTAGATTGGCCATACCTCTGGTTTCATAATACCTGCTTTCATACATCATCATCATCATCATCATCAAGTGCCGTCTCAGCAGCGAAGGTTGGCTGCAACAGATCTCCAACATCCCCTTTCTCTTGTTTTGATGGTGCACTCTTCTAGACTGTAACCTGTCCATCGTGTGATGTTACTCTCCCACTTGTATCTCTGTCTACCTCTCGCTCGCTTCCCTTTGACTGTAACCTCAAGTAAGGCCTTCAGTAAGGTGGCATATCTTTTGATGTGTCCAAAATATTTTATATATATATTATATTTTATCATTGAATACTTTTTATTGAAATACTTTATTTCACTTAGTAATTCTTTCTTCAAATTAAAGTGTTTTTAGAACGTCTTTGTTTCTTCTCCTTCCATGATGTTCTCCCTATGTATACTCACATCTCAAAAGCATTAGTTTTGTCTTCTAGTTGTTTGTTTAGTGTCCATGTTTCTGAGCCATACATTAATATAGAATAGATGTAACATTTTATAATTCTTATTTTTAACTTGTTTGTACTTTGTTTAGATGATTTCATTTCATACAGACGAACTTGAATACCTACCTTGATAGTTTCCTATCTACATACCTTCCTTTGCCTTATTGATAAGTTCTCAACTTCGTTGGGTAGGTCACATCGTCCGTCTGCCAGATGAAAGTCTTCCAAAGAGAGGTTGTACGGAGAACTGTGTGCAGTTAAGCGTTCAAGTAGAAGCGCTTCAAGGACTATTTGAAAAGATCTCCTCTTCTACAAGTAAATTTAAGTAGGAAGCCAGAGGACAATTTAAAAATTCTTGAGACTAACGGGAATTGAACCAGTCCGTTCAACGGCACCAAATCGCCTAGCAACTATTGAACACGCGTTATTCCGTACTTGACTAACCGCATCTCCAAACAAAAATGCGATTTTGTCAAGACATTCAAACCGTGCACTCAAAATCACGAGAACGGACCAATCGAGACAAGGACTATTACAACAACAAACATCCCGCACAGGTATTGAAATATCCTCAGTAACAACAAACATATAAAGTATACAACGGCCTCCTCTACTACAGCATTTCTGCTCACATTCTGTCTTTCAGACTCTGAATTAGACTCATTAGTCATTTGAGAACTTACAAACAATCACACCAAACTTGACACATCATCATCTACATCCTCACCATCATAAACATCATCATTGTCTTCGCCATCATCATCATCCTCGTCTTCTTTCCTTCCTCTTTTACTCGTTACGGGTGTCGAGGGGGGATACAATGTTCTTGTTCTCGCTTTTCTGGCAGCTTCAGATAATGTTATTTGTGTTCGTGTAATGTCTCTTTGATGTTGTCGATCCAGCGTACTCTAGGTCTACCCCTGACTCTTCTTTCTGCTTCTCCTCTCTTCATATATGCTTTATATACTAATGAATAACACAGCATTCTTTCCAGATGACCAAACCATTGCATTTGTTGATTAGTTGATCATCATTCTCACTAGCATATTACATTCCTCATCTTCATCATAAACATCAATATCGTCTTCATCGTTATATCATCAACACCACCATCAGCATCAGCATAATCATCATAATTATCATCATCGTTTTCATCATCATAATAATCATCATCATTTACATATTTGCTTGCCGTAACCAATGAAAAATACTTTTTCATTTTTTCTTCTCCAGATAACTTGATGAATGTCACTCAAATACCTGCCAATCTGAAAATTGCCGACGTAGTTTTGTCTGCTCATGTCGTTTTAAATTGCTCGGATTAAATTGCCATATTATTCAGAATTCAATCTTTACCAATCCCACAACTCGCTTATATATACAAAAGATTATCTTACAATGAACTTCATCATTACTCCGATAAAGTGACAACAGTCCTATATTTTAGGAGCTCCATTATGATTCTCTTTCAAAAAGTATGTGCCATGGTTAAATCACAGATACACACTCATGGCTGATCATCGTTGACATCAACACGACCTCGTCCAGTGATACAACGAGGACAACTGTTATAGTAGTATCTGTCCAACCTCGCTATGATGTTATCAGGATTCAGAAAAGTGACATCAACACAGCTGCCGTTAGTGACCTCATCTGGACTCTGGGACATATATTTAGTTTGGGATTTCGTACATTAATGTTATATTATCCGATGCACAGTTACTATCCTGATGGATATCCCCATCTGGACTCCGGTACAGTAATCTGATCTGTGCACAGGTACAGTGATAACATCTGGTCTCTGGAACTGTAATCTGATCTGTACTCCGTTACAGTTGTCTCATCTGATCTTCAGTATAGTGATCTTATCTCGACTTTAGTATAGTGATCTGATCTGGACTTCAGTATAGTGATCTGATCTGGACTTCAGTATAGTGATCTGATCTGGACTTCAGTATAGTGATCTGATCTGGACTTCAGTATAGTGATCTGATCTGGACTTCAGTATAGTGATCTGATCTGGACTTCAGTATAGTGATCTGATCTGGACTTCAGTATAGTGATCTGATCTGGACTTCAGTATAGTGATCTGATCTGGACTTCAGTATAGTTATCTGATCTGGACTTCAGTATAGTGATCTGATCTCGACTTCAGTATAGTGATCTGATCTGGACTTCAGTATAGTGATCTGATCTGGACTTCAGTATAGTGATCTGATCTGGACTTCAGTATAGTGATCTGATCTGGACTTCAGTATAGTGATCTGATCTGGACTTCAGTATAGTGATCTGATCTGGACTTCAGTATAGTTATCTGATCTGGACTTCAGTATAGTGATCTGATCTGGACTTCAGTATAGTGATCTCATCTCGACTTCAGTATAGTGATCTCATCTCGACTTCAGTATAGTGATCTGATCTGGACTTCAGTATAGTGATATTATCTCGACTTTAGTATTGTCATCTTATCTCGACTCCGATACGGTGATCAGATTTGAGCTACAGTACAGTGATCTGATATGGACTTCGGTACAGTGGTCTCATCTGGACTTCAGTATAGTGATTTCATCTGGATTCCCTTTTCCGATCCCATCTAGATTCCAGCACATTAATCTGAACTCAGTACAGGGATTTAATCAGGTCTCTGGACCAGCAATATCTTCTAGTCTTCAGCACAGTGATGTTATCTAGTCTTCAGCACAGTGATGTTATCTAGTCTTCAGCACAGTGATGTTATCTAGTCTTCAGCACAGTGATGTTATCTAGTCTTCAGCACAGTGATGTTATCTAGTCATCAGCACAGTGATGTTATCTAGTCTTCAGCACAGTGATGGCATCTAGTCTTCAGCACAGTGATGTTATCTAGTCTTCAGCACAGTGATGTTATCTAGTCTTCAGCACAGTGATGTTATCTAGTCTTCAGCACAGTGATGGCATCTAGTCTTCAGCACAGTGATGTTATCTAGTCTTCAGCACAGTGATGTTATCTAGTCTTCAGCACAGTGATGGCATCTAGTCTTGAGCAGAAATGATGCCATCTTGTTTTCATCACATTGTTGTCCTCTGATTTCTGATGCAATTATCCTGCTTAAGTATCTTTACAATGATCTGATCTGGACTTGTACAATGTTATCATCCGACCTCATTTATTCTGACTCGGCTTCGTTAGAGCGCTTCTTCTAGTCTCAGCGTTCTGATCGATCATAAGCACCTTAAATCTAAAAATAACAACTTCACAACCAACTAACCACGATTGCTGTTTGTTCAACAAATCACCACCATTCTTGATGCATCAAATCATAACAGCTATTTGAACAAATCTTCATATCTACTGCTTAATCAGCCAATCACGGCATCTCTTTAATTCACTAATCACGTCCTATATTTAATCGCGTTATCACAGACAACGTTTAACTATTTTAATGTGTCTGTTTTATCATATCTCTGTACCTCTACTGTTTAATAATCCCATGACAGATTACGTTGTAACCCAAAAATTACCGAAAAGAACAGCTAATAGCCAGCGTACATCATGCGCAATTCTGGAACAAGAGGAACTTGCAAACTCATTCCTAAATCAGGAAGTTAATTTTGTTATGCGTGTAATTATTTAGTACTGATTCACGCAAATTAGATTCGTTTTTCTTGTTGCTGGTATTAAACGTAGAAATAGTTACAGAGTGAGAAATCCCACCTCTCAGATCAATATTCACAATCAATATTGCAGCAAATATTCATGCGCATATATAATTAATATATCACTGCATTGAAGGAAATATTTCTTAACTGTCAACTGTATATTATATATTGTATATTGGCGAATCTGTGAAATAACAGAGTTCAAATCTATGAAATATGACAGACAGTGACGCTAAACAGGGATAGGTTTAGACGGGTGAAATAACCAGCACAATGCCATCGATTAGAGAACATGATCGAACCGAGCAATCAGAACAGCGCAGTTCACTCGGCGAAGAGAGAAACTTAGCAGGGAATAGCTATAGTAGTTCACCGCATCAGTTACCACGGAAACAGGTTGACAACAAAGATGATAACTATGAAGAAACGAGGCTACAACGAGGACAAGTAAGAACAGATGATCTAAGTGAACAGAATGAAAAAGATACACTGCGAGCAGATGCACTTGACGATAGTACACCACAGAAAGCGGAAGTTTCACAACTGACACATGAAGCTTTACAAAGACAGAATGCAGCTTCTGGAGAAGATACAAATAATGACATTAACCACGATTGTAGTCAAACTTCTTTTTCAACGGTGCCTGTTTTAAGTCTTCCTGTTAGTAAAGATGCTAAATTAGCAACATATTTGAGTAGTTTTCTCAGGAATAAGGATATTGAAAATGATGACAGATCGAATCCTTGCATGACGACAATATTCTCTGATGATATTAGTCACAATAAAGACAAGACAGATCAACCACAAGGAAGTCCAGCATCAACACCAGAAACTGTTAACCAACCTAAAGTTGGTATGTTTCCCAGCACAAACTGGAAAAGAGTTAAGAACACGTTGAAAGCAGCAAGTGAAATGCAAGTTATAAAGAAGCAAAAACATACACTAGGCCGCGAAGATTCTTTCCTGAAGAAATTCTCTACAAGAGTTCATCAAGACATTTTAAACGTACCCGTTTCTTCAAACAACCAAGAGGAGAGATGGGAACACTCTGCAGGTAACACTCACAGCAGATCTGTTCTCCAACACGATGGCAGTCTGATGTTTTATTGGTTAGCTATCATAACATTGGCTGTACTTTACAACGTGTGGACATGTATTGCTAGACAGGCTTTTGTCGAAATCCAGCAAGGATGTTCAGCGTGTTGGTACTCATTTGACGCCCTTTTTGATTTCATTTACATATGTGATATTTTAGTTCAGTTCCGCACAGGATATTTGGACCAAGGCCTAATGGTTTATGACTCCAAGAAACTGTGGCAGAAATACATTCACTCCAGAGATATATATCTGGATTTCGCTTGTCTTCTTCCATTGGATTTTCTACAGTTCGCAATAGGAATTAACCCTATGATACGATTTCCTAGATTTCTGAAAATCTACAGAACATTTCGATTCCTTTACATGCTGGAATCACGAACAGCTTTTCCAAACTTGTTCAGAGTAGCAAATCTTACCCATCTTGTTCTTTTGGGTTCACATTGGTTTGCTTCGTTCTATTACATGATAAGTGAGGCAGAGGGCTTCACAGGAAACTGGTCATATCCAAAGCCTGTTAATGAGACTGCCGCAATATCTATGAAATACATGAAGAGTTTATATTGGGCGACGATGACGCTGACAACCATAGGCGAGACCCCACATCCAACAAAACAACACGAGTAAGTTCGCCAAAATTTGTGTGATCGTTGTAATTGATATTCAATTTTTTAATATAACTTTAAAAAATGTGTGTGCTTGCTTTTATTTCCGATTGATAGGCCCTTATAGTTTATCAATTATTTTAATTACCAGAGAAAGAAAGAGAGAGAGAGAGAGAGAGAGAGCGAGAGAGAGAGAGTAAAGATCCGATAATAAGACGTGGGCTGTGGTAATACAAATGCAAAAATAAATATATAACTAAGTTCGGTTGTGATACAAAAACTACAACTCATAATAGAATAACCTAGATAATGAAAATAATGAATAAAAAGAATACTAAGAACAATCCAGATTCACGTTTCGGTACAGTTCCTTCCTCAGAACAATAATCATACAATAACAAATGATAATATAGATAAAATTATAGTGATAAGTGTTAATGAAAATAATTATGAAGCCTGAATCTGCAACAAAATGGATGGATAATGACTAATCACAGAAAATAGTGCAATACTGACAGAAACACACAAAAATACGCACCATGGAGAATTAGAATTATTGTGTCACATATCTATTTCAATAATTGCATCTGTTTTAGAAATAGTTTCTCATTAGCCAAAATGTATTTCACAAACAAGTGTCTGTTGGAAAAATACACATTTTATAAGTCATTATCAATTTTATAAGACCATATCTATTTCACAAGCCTATATCTGTTTAAAAATACTTCATATAAATTTAACTATTAGACATCAATTTCACAATCCCATATGTATTTCACAAGTACATAACTAATTCACAAGCTCATATCTATTTCACAATTCCATATCTAGTTCACAATCTTATATCTAATTCATAAGCTCAGATCTATTTCATAAGCTTTTATCTATTTCATAAGCTGATATCTAATTCATAAGCCTATATATATATATCATTCTGCGAGGGAGAGGAGATGGCTACCACCCTCATTTGCAGAGCCTGTGAAATGTGAGATCGCTAACATCACACACCCATACGGCATTAATAAATGATATGGGTTACTTTACTTTACTTTTTATATATATCATTAGCTTATATCTATTTCACAAATTCATACCTATTTCATGCTCTTATCTATTTCATAACCTCATATCTATTTCACTCGTTCCTATCTATTTCGTGGCACAAATATTCAACGGTAACACAACGAGAGCGAATGCAGAAGAAAAAACAATAATAGCTATTCCACAAGTTTATATCTATTTTACAAATTCATATCTATTCCACAAGTTTATATCTATTTTACAAGTTCATATCTATTCCACAAGTGTATATCTATTTTACAAGTTCATATTTATTCCACAAGTTTATATCTATTTTACAAGTTCATATATATTTCATAACCTGCCATCCATTTTATAAGCTTTTCTGTATTTCACAAGCTCTTATCTATTTCTCAAGTATCGTTCTTCTTGACAGGACAGTTCCCAATGGATAAGGGAACATTTTGAATTCCTTATATATGCGCCGTTTAGATGAGGACATCGTGATGGAGGATACTATGTATTAAGTGATTGAAGGTTTCTGAATTAGTTCGTGGAGATCTTAAAAGGAAGGGGGGATGTTAAGGGTGAGAAAGATATTACAAAATACTGGCAACGGGAACTACCAGCATACATACCTTTCGCCAACTGCTGAAAGAGGCGAAGGTCCTATGGGGATGCTCCGAGTGTACCATCTGCTGAAAGAGGCGAAGGTCCTATGGGGATGCTCCGAGTGTACCATCTGCTGAAAGAGGCGAAGGTCCTATGGGGATGCTCCGAGTGTACCATCTGCTGAAAGAGGCGAAGGTCCTATGGGGATGCTCCGAGTGTACCAACTGCTAAAAGAGGCGACGGTCCTATGTGGATGCTCCAAGTGTACGATCTACTGAAAGAGGTGAAGGTCCTATGGGGATACTCCAAGTGTACCATCTACTGAAAGAGGTGAAGGTCATATGGGGATACTCCAAGTGTACCATCTACTGAAAGAGGTGAAGGTCATATGGGGATACTCCAAGTGTACCATCTACTGAAAGAGGTGAAGGTCATATGGGGATACTCCAAGTGTACCATCTACTGAAAGAGGTGAAGGTCATATGGGGATACTCCAAGTGTACCATCTACTGAAAGAGGTGAAGGTCATATGGGGATACTCCAAGTGTACTATCTACTGAAAAAGGTGAAGGTCCTATGGGGATACTCCGAGCCGCTGGCTCATAAAATAACATTGTTACTGTGTTGCTTCATAAACATATTTAGATCACACGATGTTAACTTTCTCATTTATCAACATCTGTTTCACATACTTGCCTTCTTAATAAGCTTAAATCTGTTTCACATACTTGCCTTCTTAATAAGCTTAAATCTGTTTTGCATACTTGCCTTCTTAATAAGCTTAATTCTGTTTCACATACTTGCCTTCTTAATAAGCTTAAATCTGTTTCACATACTTGCCTTCTTAATAAGCTTAAATCTGTTTCACATACTTGCCTTCTTAATAAGCTTAAATCTGTTTCACATACTTGCCTTCTTAATAAGCTTAATTCTGTTTCACATACTTGCCTTCTTAATAAGCTTAAATCTGTTTCACATACTTGCCTTCTTAATAAGCTTAATTCTGTTTCACATACTTGCCTTCTTAATAAGCTTAAATATGTTTTACATACTTGCCTTCTTAATAAGCCTAAATCTGTTTCACATACTTGCCTTCTTAATAAGCTTAATTCTGTTTCACATACTTGCCTTCTTAATAAGCTTAAATCTGTTTTACATACTTGCCTTCTTAATAAGCCTAAATCTGTTTCACATACTTGCCTTCTTAAAAATTCTTCAACTATTTCACACATGTACACTTGTATAACAAGTTACAATTGTAGAACAATCGTATTTAAAACTATACAAAGACACGCCGCTATCATGAGAAGGTAGACAAATTTGCATTCAAGGTACTAATAGATGATAGTTGACAATGGATAAGGAGGGTGTTCTTAAGCTGTTTCACGATCGTCTGAAGAAGCGGACAAAGATGTTGATGACAACTTGAGTCTGCTATTTTAAGAGTTCAGTAGTAAATGTGGAACTGCTAGAAATGAACGTTTGCGTTACATGAAATGTGTCGAGGTACACGCTTATGAACCTTACTTCAATGTTGGAGGTGGCTCTAGGGAAGATGACACACAGGGTCTGCGTGACATAGCCACAAGTGTGGCATTTACTAAGTTTACAACTGATGGTGTCAAAGTGAATCGGAACGCCAATCTTAAGTTGAATATCGACCAATATATTCCTGATGTTCTTTAACACGTCTGTATGCAGCCAAATGGAATGTCGTTGACATATACACTTAGTTTGTTCCTTTCGTGCCGCAGGCGGCACATAGGGCAAATATTTTGATTCTCCGTGTGTTGCGGTCCGCTGCCTACAGTTTTAGTTCTTGTATGGTCTTGCAGTCTGTTATTTGCCCTTCTTTAAGTATGGTGTTTTTTAAGGTTGCTTAAGCTTTCTTCGTTTTCTTTTACCCTTAGGTGTCCACATAAGGACTTATTAGTTTATTCTGTTTTCGTCTAGTCTTAAAACGTGACACAGGTATTTTCCATCTGCGTTTTCTTATGACAATTGGAGCGTATTCTTGGTGTATTTTGTTTCTTAAATCACTATTTGTGACGAAACCACCCCATTTTATGTTCATCAGTTTTCAATTTCCTTTAGAAGCTGTTTAATATTTGTTCTGTTGCTTGAGTTGATTTCCAGCTTTCACTTCCATACGTTATTACTGAGACAATACAGGAGTAGAATAGCTTTAGCTTGGCGTTTCTTAATAGATCTTTTGATTTGCAGATATTAGTTTAGTAAATGTGCTAGCTGCAACTGCTATACACTAGAGCACAATAAATTATTATTTGAAGTATGTCATAATAAGGAGGAGCGCGGTAGCCTAGTTGATAGTGAGCTTGCTTGCTATCATCAGGTTACAGCGTTCCAGGTTCGAAACCACGTCCGGACACACAAAAATCAGGGTTGTGATTTTTCACTTGACACGACCACTCCTCCAGTCGACTCAGCTGTAAATGAGTACCTGACTCATGAGTTAGGGAAGGTAAAAAAACAGCAAAGAAGGGAACTGGCCAACCTATGCAATATCGGCAAATGCCATGGGACCTGATAAGGGAGATGAGTTTGAGAGAAAAGGCAGACGGTTTATAGCTCTCACGCACCGCCCACATCATAATTAAAGGTAAAGGTAGGTCTCATGGCTGCAACCTGCCGTAGGGGATGAAGATAACTTTTGACGCAATAAACCACAGCAACTATAGGTGCGGTGGCTAGTTCCCTTTCTGGCTGTGTTTACCACTTCTAACTCATGCGTCAGGTACCCCGTTACCCAGTTAGGTGATCTCCCTAGCGTGGTGGTTAAGCTGTTCGCCTTGTACTATAGAGGTCATGCGTTCGAGTCCGGCTCGTGACGTCTTGTTTACAAGGTTGATTCTTTCGGAGATCCCTGTGGATTATCACTCGATGCTGCCGAGTTACGTGCTATGAGGGGTACTCTCAGCAGATTGCGTGCCGTTTCGTTGAGAGTGATATAGTGCAATGGAAACAGTGCAGACAATCCTCTACGACTTGAACCCTTTTTGAACCCTAGCTGGGTCGATTGGAGGAGCGGTCGTATCAGGAGATATATCACTACCATAGTTTCATATAATTATAAACCATTTAATATTCTACACGAGTAACCAGCCACCACCCTTTATTGCAATGTTTGTCATTTGTCCATTTGTAATATTACTATTATTTGTATAGTTTGATCTTTATTTGTCCTGTATTTATTCTTGATAAAGACATTACGGTGGAAACGTTGATTTAGTGTGTCTTGTAAACTGTTAGCTATATTCTTTTCTTACTTCATAATTATATATCATTTAATATTTTACAAGATCTATCAACCAACACACACGATCGTTTGGCCACTTATTCTGGATATTATAAATCAATCTGTCAAAACCTAGCCCACCAGAATAAGATATTATCATTTACTATGCACGCTCACGTAATGCCATTGCACGAGTATGTGCATACAGAGAAATACAAACATGGGGATATTTACAGCTGCAGCGGCTCAGGTGATTGAAATCTGCTTGGATATTTTCCTCCAGTCATTCAAGGGTTCTTTAGTTTTTGGTTACAAAAATTGTTCAATTTCATGAAATATTCTAGGACAGTGATTCTTAAACATATTTTGACTATGGCCTCAGTTTTAGACAAATTTTGTTTTGTCATCTCTATTTCTGGTGTTTAGAACAGGTCAATGTGTTTTTCCGCAAGTAGTTAAGACTTTTTATACATTGCATGGTTTAAACATGTAAAGAAAAAGTAAGTAAAGTAACCCATAGAATTTATTAACGCCGTAGGGGTGTAAGATGTTACTGATCTCACATTTCAGTGGCTCTGCAAGTGAGGGCGGTAGCCATCTCCTCTCACTCGCAGTCTTTACTTCCCGGATTCATCCGGAACCCATTTAAGGCTGGGTCTACCCGGGAATGAACCCAGGACCCGAAGCCATTATGCGAAGATAGTGCGCTAACCACTGCGATACGAGTCTTCCCTTAAACATGTATGCCGACATGATTACTTGTTAAAAACAATACTCCAGGGTACAAAAGTGGAAGAAGCAGAGGAGGATGAATAAAAGCATAGACAGCCGAAAACAAGGACTGGACAAGACAAGATTATTCCTCTCTCACTTATTGAAGATATAAATTGCGGAAGGAATGTGTTGATTCATCCAATGTGGTTTCTCTACGACCATTGACGGGTTACGGGTCTATATATAGATAGATAGACAGACAGACAGACTGAAAGATTTATCGACAGTCAGACAGACAGAGAGGCATACAGACACAAAGATATTGATAGATAGATAGATGGATGGATGGATGGATGGATGGATGGATGGATGGATGGATGGATGGATGGATGGATGGATGGATGGATGGATGGATGGATGGATGGATGGATGGATGGATGGATGGATGGATGGATGGATGGATGGATGGATGGTGTAAATTTTCATACTCCTGCCGCGTGAACTTCTTTGACAGAAGAGCTAAGTTTTACGATAGTTTGTGTTTAAATTCATGGAGTATTAATATTCAAAGGATATTTTGTGTGTACGTTTTTGAGAGACGGGGGTTAGTAAGATTATTCAGCATAGCATGGGCAGAGAGAAGAGTTCCAGCAGATTGGCAAAAGTCAGTAATTGTTCCAATATGAAAACACAAAGGGAATAAAAAAGGATTGTGAATCATACAGAAGCATATCCCTACAGAGTCATATAGGAAAAATATACGCAAAGAATTTATAGCAAAGAATACGACACAACCCACTTAATCCCACACGCGACGTTTTTTTTACAATTAGAATTTTTTGGGAGATTCCTTTGTGATTATTGCTTGAAGCTATGGAGTTACGTGCTCTCGGCAGAAGACATGCCTCGTTGTTGAGTGAGACAGAGTGCATACGTAGTAACCCGAATAAAATTAAGTCAATGCACTACGTTATTTGAATCTGTTTTAAAATTCTTGTTGTTCAAGTTGTTACCATTCTGTGTCTCCCCCGGACGAGCCTGTGGCTCACCATTTAAAATTTATGTTTCTCTGGGGGCACACTGCAAGCTTCCGTGAACCTCAAGCTCTGAGGTTTACAGATATCTTAGTCCATATATATATATAAGCAAGATAATATTTCAGATATTAAACAGATCACAGTTGTTGGTCATTTTGGAGTTGTTGGTTGTTCTCATATCCTCTTTTCCCCTGTCATAGTGCCTTACTTTTGCTTTCTCCGTCTTCCCCTCGCTACTGTCCTTCTTTCCTCCTCTTCCATTCCCCACTATGTGTGTTTCTATGTAAGATTTGTTGTCTGTGGTCCTTTGTTTATCCTGATGAAGACATTTGAGTCGAATCGTCGTCCGTATCCGTATCTCGTTGCAAGCTTGTTTTATCTACTTATTTTGGTAACACGAATACCTATTTCTGTTCATTTTTATATTTGTCCTGTGTTACCTCAGCCCCCACCCCCATTTTTCCAGTTTGGGTTGTTACCCGACAGTGTAACTTTTATCTCTTGTTTGTTCAAACTGGCGTTGTAACACATATGCCCATGTAGTACAGAGTAGGTTCATGTTATTATCTAAGGCCACTTGTACTATCGACGATGGCTTTACATGTAAGTCGTGTAATGTTAATTTACGTCATTGTTTGAACTCTGCAACGTGAAATATATAGGAAATATTGGACAGATACTAAGGTACTGTTGTATTCTGCCAACATCTTCATACCATTAACTATATATATCTTACTTCTGATTCTACGCATTTCGCCATGGGGCGAGTCATCTAGGTACCTGCGACATTCAGGTCACAGCAATAAAATCTTGCTCCTCTGACGATATGGCTAGATGCGTTTTTGAAAAATCGTTATGTATTACAGTATGACACCCTTAAACCATTTGATCTTAACGCTAATGATTTATTTATTTAGATGGACGGGTGTGGTCTGTGTTTGTTGTCTAACCTATTGTTTTGTCATTCCATTTGCTTTCGTCCTAGTTTGTCTATTGTGATCTCGTTCTCATTATTTCATATACATTTCTACCGCAATACGTGACGTATTTGTGTACTTACCTCATTGTTGTCTTGGATTTTTCTGTTAAATGCGTGCCATCTAGCTCCATCTGTGATATTACTATTATATATATTGTTTGATCTCTGTCCTGTATTGTTTTCTAGATAAATATGTTGATTCAGTATGTCTTGCATACTGTAAGCTATATTTCGTTCTTACCGTCACCAGTTAATCTGTATATGAAGACAACAATCTGATCTGTTTCTTGCATGTGACAAAAAAATGTTACAAGTGTTCTTCTTGTCGAATGTGATATCGCAGTTAAAGCTAGTTAACTTGTACTCAACCTCCCATGGCATTTTGTGTATAGTCATGCTAAGAATGTTGACAAGTTCTTACTTCTATCGTTTTATGTTGGATGAAATACAATGTAGTTTCGCTTCTGTAGGGAATTATGTGGGTATTTTGCCCAGGCCAAGCTGTAACTGAGAGAGTAGTGAGTGATGCTATAATTGAGAGAACAGTTTGTGATGCTATAATTGAGAGAACAGTTTGTGATGCTATAATTGAGAGAACAGTTTGTGATGCTATAATTGAGAGAACAGTTTGTGATGCTATAATTGAGAGAACAGTTTGTGATGCTATAATTGAGAGAACAGTATGTGATGCTATAATTGAGAGAAGAGTGAGTAATGAGCTGACAAACTGACTTTGCTATTAGGTATCTTTGAGTCCGCATAGAGGTCATGAAATGGAGTCCGCCTTGAAATGGAAGTGGTACTTCGTCCAGCTAACAGAGTCTGGAAACTAAAATTGGTCGGGTCAACCTCTACATCAAGTAGGACTGCAGTCCAGCACAAACAAACACAATTGATGAAGTCGGAGATACTAGATCGAGAGGCGCACCAGCAACCTTAGTATCACGAATAGATAACATGTCCTCACAACTACAAAAAATCTTTGAGCACATATTTCAGGGAATAGTACTATGGACAAGAGGACATTTTCAATTCCTAATGTATGCGTCTTTTGGAATAGGACACCTATTGTGGACGAGATTGTTATTAAGAGATTGAAGAAATTCGAATACGGGGACTGTCAGAATATATAATCTTCGATATCAGTAGAAGGATACCGTTAAAAAAAATCACTAAATACCAGCAAGTTCCGTTTGTCACAAGTAGCTACATACCGAATCGTTTATCACAAGTAACTACATACAGAATCGTTTGTCACAAGTAACTACATACAGAATCGTTTGTCACAAGTAACTACATACCGAATCGTTTGTCACAAGTAACTACATACCGAATCGTTTGTCACAAGTAACTACATACCGAATCGTTTGTCACAAGTAACTACATACCGAATCGTTTGTCACAAGTAACTACATACCGAATCGTTTGTCACAAGTAACTACATACCGAATCGTTTGTCACAAGTAACTACATACCGAATCGTTTGTCACAGATATCCACAAACGTTAGTACAGACAACCACAAACCTAAGCGTTAGTACAGACAACCACAAACCTAAACATTAGTACAGACAACCACAAACCTAAGCGTTAGTATAGACAACCACAATCCTAAGCGTTAGTATAGACAACTACAAACCTAAGTGCTAGTACAGTCAACCACAAACCCAAGCGCTGGTCACAGATAATTACATACCTAAGCACTGGTACAGATTACTAAAGACATAAGGGTTGGTTACAGACAACCACAAACCTAAACGTTTGTCACAGACCTATTTTACACACCTAAACACTGGTGCAGATAATTAAAAACCTAAGCAATAGTCACAGATATCTACACATTTAAGCAATGGTACAGATAATTAAAAACCTAAGCAATAGTCACAGATATCTACACATTTAAGCACAGCTTAGAGTAGGGTGACCAGACGTCCGTTTTTTGGAGATTGTCCCCTTTTTGAGGCTGTTGTCCCATTATCCCAAAGAAACTCAAAGAGGGCACTAAATTGTCTTTTTCCCATTTCAGTCTTGTTTCTCCCCCTTATTTATTTATAAGTGTGGCATGACCACAGCAGTCCTTGAAGCTTTGAGCGTTACAAATGTTTCAATTTTATCTCATGTCACATCCAATATCTGTACACAATGGGAGATAATCCTCTATATTATATAAAACATATTTCCCGACAGTTTTCGACTAGCTCTGTTTGCATTTCATGCAGTGAAACATAACATTTCCATGAGATCAATGGATTGTACGTCTGCAATAATTAGACATTTATTTGAAAAGAAATTTACATGTGGGCGAACGAAGTGCACATCAATTCTAGTAAATGTCTTAACATCTTTTTCAATGCGAGAAATTGACTTGAATAGCAATACCTTTCAGTTATGGTGGGCACATCAAGCCATAGGGATTTGAAGTTGATACCGACTCTTGCTAGGTATTTTATTCCTGTTAAAGGCATTCGAATCAAGGTGATTGAGTTTCAAAACATAACTGGGGAAACAGCGGAACTGATCGCAGATCACATCTTGAATATTTTGCAAAAACATCAATTGACAGAAAAGGTTATTGCATTTTCTGGCGATAATTATAACACCAACTTCGTTGGATACACAATATCAGGTTTCCAACAATCTACTTGCAAGACTCAATAAAGTCTTAAAAAACAACATTTATTGTATTGGTTGTGCTGCTCACATTGTCCACAATGGTGTTCAGACAAGTGCTGATATGTTGCCAGTCGACATTGAAACAATTGTGAACGAACTTTTTCAGTATTTTCATATTTACTCGATGAGAGTAGAGGAACTGAAGAATTTCTGTGAGTTTGTAGAAATAGAATATAAACGTGTTCTTGGAAGTGTGAAAACTAGATGGTTATCATTATGCCAGCTGTGATTACAAACCTAAGCGCTGGCTACAGAAATTTACACACTTTAGCGCTGCCTATAGATAACTACAAACCTAATTGCATGTTACACATAGCTATAAACCTAAGCACTGATTACACACAACTACAAACCTAATGCCGTATTTGTCTAGCAATGTATACATACACTGTTTTAAAAAAAGAAGCATTTCAAACGTGTACCAATATTTGATTTTTACAGAATTCATGTTTCAAACTTGTCTATTTCTAAGAAGATATGACCAGTTCATTATTCTATGGCGATGTTTGATGTTAGTAAGTCAATTTTTGATTTCGTTATCCTGATAATTGATGATTACATTTTTAAAAAAAATCGTTATTAACATGTTGAATGTTTTATTTTCGCTGTTTCATATTTTATGTCCAGGTTTACTGTCGTCATGTTGAAATCACTTGTTTCCTGTGTCAACCTTTGATATTTTCTTGTCGATGTTTGCCGTTTCTATGTAGGTGTATGATATAGTGAATGATATAGTGGATGATGATGATGTGAATGGTATAATATTAAAACAGGTCTACCAATTCGAATATCTAGGTGCAATGATTACAACAGATGGAAGAAGTTCAATAGAAATAAGATGCAGAATGGGACAGACAAAAACAACATTCAGAAAATTGAAAAATATACTGTGTAATATGAACTTGTCATTAGAGGTGAGAAAGAGAGTTCTACAGTGCTATATAACTCCTATACTAACATATGGGTGAGAGTCTTGGACAATAAACAAACTGGAAAGTGGGAAATTAGAGGCAACAGAGATGTGGTTCTACAGAAGAATGCTGAGAATATCATGGACTGCCAGAAAAACTAATGTAGAGGTGTTGAAAGAGTTAAAGGCAAAACGGACCTTAATCAACAATATAAGAAAGAGGCAATCTTCTTTTGTTTGCCACTTCATGAGACAGGCAGGTTTAGAGAACATAGTCATAACAGGCAAGATTGAAGGCACCAGAGACAGAGGGCGACAACGTGAGAAAATATTAGACAGCTTTACAGCCTGGCATGGCAAGGAAACAACAATGACCTTGATACATACTACAAGGCATGGCACATGATGATGATGATGATGTAGTTTTAAGTTTATCTGCCATGTTTTGCGTGTATATATCGACAACGTTCATGTCCCTCCCTATTCCATATTTTGATATACTTATGTATTTTTAAATATCACGTTTCTAAAGCTTTCTATATATTTTAGATTCGTTCATACATCCGTTCCTTATATATACATAAATAGTAGGCAGTTCTCTGTCTTTGCAGAAGATAGTATTATTGTTGTGATAAAGGAAGTATGATCTACGCCATGGCCATGATGACGTACAATACACATCACGCGTAGTATGCAACTTTCCGTCTTTCCGGACGATAGTACTATTGTTGTGCTATAAGAAATATAATCTACTAATCATAATTTAATAAACTAATATCTAAATCATATATAATGTAATATAATAAAAAATATGATATATGAGTCGTGACGAATAGAAAAGTATATATATATATATATATATTGATATATATATTGGAAAAAGTAATACGTAATATTGTAATAAGATAAGTTGTGTTAGAAATAGTTGTAGTTGAAGTACACGTATAATTTGGTTCATACCGAAGAACCGTTGTGAAAATCTACGAAGAGTGTGATTCTTTATGGTTAGATTTTATGGTTAGACTTTATGGTTAGACTTTATGGTTCTCTGTTGCTCGTTGCTGTTCTAGGAATACAGAAATTGTTCAAGGATATAAGGCATTCGTATTGATTATGGTTTGTGAATAAAGAAGTCATATAGATATGTTGAGAATCGAAGATTATCAGGTCTCTTCTATGTTAAGTTATCGTTTCAGAAATGTAATATGATCACAGATATTGTTAGGTCTCTTCTATGTTAAGTTATCGTTTCAGAAATGTAATATGATCACAGATATTGTTAGGTCTCTTCTATGTTAAGTTATCGTTTCAGAAATGTAATATGATCACAGAGATTGTTAGGTCTCTTCTATGTTAAGTTATCGTTTCAGAAAAGTAATATGATCACAGAGATTGTTAGGTCTCTTCTATGTTAGGTTATCGTTTCAGAAATTTAATATGATCACAGAGATTGTTAGGTCTCTTCTATGTTAGGTTATCGTTTCAGAAATGTAATATGATCACAGAGATTGTTAGGTCTCTTCTATGTTAGGTTATCGTTTCAGAAATGTAATATGATCACAGATATTGTTAGGTCTCTTCTATGTTAAGTTATCGTTTCAGAAAAGTAATATGATCACAGAGATTGTTAGGTCTCTTCTATGTTAGGTTATCGTTTCAGAAAAGTAATATGATCACAGAGATTGTTAGGTCTCTTCTATGTTAGGTTATCGTTTCAGAAAAGTAATATGATCACAGAGATTGTTAGGTCACTTCTATGTTAGGTTATCGTTTCAGAAAAGTAATATGATCACAGAGATTGTTAGGTCTCTTCTATGTTAGGTTATCGTTTCAGAAATGTAATATGATCACAGAGATTGTTAGGTCTCTTCTATGTTAGGTTATCGTTTCAGAAATGTAATATGATCACAGAGATTGTTAGGTCTCTTCTATGTTAGGTTATCGTTTCAGAAATGTAATATGATCACTGAGATTGTTAGGTCTCTTCTATGTTAGGTTATCGTTTCAGAAATGTAATATGATCACAGATATTGTTAGGTCTCTTCTATGTTAAGTTATCGTTTCAGAAAAGTAATATGATCACAGAGATTGTTAGGTCTCTTCTATGTTAGGTTATCGTTTCAGAAAAGTAATATGATCACAGAGATTGTTAGGTCTCTTCTATGTTAGGTTATCGTTTCAGAAAAGTAATATGATCACAGAGATTGTTAGGTCTCTTCTATGTTAGGTTATCGTTTCAGAAAAGTAATATGATCACAGAGATTGTTAGGTCTCTTCTATGTTAGGTTATCGTTTCAGAAAAGTAAATTGATCACAGAGATTGTTAGGTCTCTTCTATGTTGAAGCAGTTCGTATTGTTACAAGATATGTCGGGCAGATCCTTACACTTGTTAATTTGAAAGTGTAGCAAATAGAAGCACAGAGGTTTAGTAAATCTCTGTAATGTAGGAGCAATTCAAGAATGCAGCATTTTTGAATTCTTAACAGAAAAAAATCGACTGTCTCTACTGTGTGTGCAGAGTTGCAGTCCAGACTTACAGTTCAGAGTTCCAGTCCAGACTTACAGTTCAGAGTTCCAGTCAAGACTTACAGTTCAGAATACCAGTCCAGACTTACAGTTCAGAATACCAGTCCAGACTCCAGTTCAGAGTTCCATTCAAGATTCATAGTCCAGAATTACAGTCCGACTTACAGTCCAGTGAGTTCTAGTCCAGACTTACAGGTCAGAGTTCCAGTCCAGATTTACGGTCTAGAGTTCCATACTTATGGTCCAATAATCCAGAGTTCCAATCATTGAGGTCCATTTTGCAGGGTTAGACCTGTGTGAAAGGTTGTCCAGCCATATGTTTGTTTACTATTGGAAAGCTAGCTATAGAACCTTTCCGATGCCCACGCTGTCCTTTGAGAATTTCGACTGATGACGTCTTTACCGAGAATTACCGGATGAGCTACACTAAAGAGTCCAGAGATGTACTCTAGTCATGAACAAGTGCTGATCTTGATTTAGAACACAGAGGATAGTTGTCATAAGCTAACCAACGAAAGTTACGTATAAATTGAGAACAAATGTGTGCCAATGAAAAGTTCGACTTACGTAAAACACGGGTTTATATATCGCTTCAATGAGGCACGGCAGACTATAACTAAAACTAGTAGGTAATGATGCGCACACAAGAAATCATACAAATTACATTACAAAAATCATATTCGACGTTTCAACCAAAAGGTCTTTATCAAGACAAAACAAAACATCAAAAGACGACGAAGGGAAAAATTATCACAACAAACAACGGAAATATGGAAATGAGATGTCGGAAGGTCAGAAAATACATAAAAAATGTAAATATATGTGGAAATGAAACGATCAATAAGATGATTAAATGACGGAACAAATATAAAAAAGACAAAAACCACACCAACCCCAGTACTAGACATAAGAGTAGTCAGAATGGAGTCCAAAAGGCTTGAGTATACCCAAATAAAAAATGAGACTATTTTCTAGAGCGTACTTAGATCTATCATCGGCGGTGCAAGATCTGATGGCGTTGACCTGAATGTCAAAAGCACCATGATGACCAACGTCGTTGAAGTGTGTGGTCACAGGAGTGGGTGCTCTGTGCTTGATGGCATGAAGATGGTTACAGAAGCGTTCGCATTATAGGTTTGTCATTGTTTTCTTAGCCAATGGGTTAGTTTGGCCAATGAACAGTGAACATTAATCTTAACAAACCACGTCGGATTGGTTTATTTCCGCCTTTCTGAACTGTTGAATTAATGGTACAAAACAGGAGTAAACTTTACGTATTAATGTTTCAAGGATATTTATAGACTGGTAATTGAATATTGAAATGACCAATCCGAATTTGATAATTAAGACTGACAACCAAGATTGCTATAAGATTGGACGATCAAATTTGATAGGTGGTCAGCCTAGTATCTAGAAATCCAATTGTAAATCTTGTGAGTACGATATGAGTGAATGTGTTGTAGTTTTAGAATGTCCTTTTGTGTCGTATGTTGATGAATCGAAAGTTCTAATTAAAAGATCTATATATAATAGGCTTCTTTTGAAGTTTAGTGTTACGTTTTCAGGTGGGACTAATCTAATCACTTTACAGAAACTACAACGAAGTAGCATCAGAGAAGTACAACTAACATCAACAAATAATAAATGGAATAAATGGGAAAAGAGAAGAGGAGAGATAATCGCGGGCCATTGGAGTTACACGAGATAGATATGCGGAATCTGTTTAGGTAACTAATGAATTATACCAATAGGTATGATGGTGAATGTGTAAGAACAATAATCAAGTGCACCGTAGTACAAGCATTATCATCATGATTAAATATTCAGTATGCAGAATATAATATAAATTACAGTGGTGCAAATGTTAGAATGGTGACACCTTGTGCAGAAACCTTCGTTACATTGGTGCCTTGGTAACGACAGTATGATAGCATATTCTGTGATAGTAATTCATGTCACATTCTCGGATATTAATTCATGGCATATTTTGTGACAGTAACTCATATCACAGTAAGTTATATCACATTGTGTGACAGTAAGTTATATTACATTCTGTGACAGTAAGTTATATTACATTCTGTGACAGTAAGTTTTATTACATTCTGTGACAGTAAGTCATATTACATTCTGTGACAGTAAGTTATATTACATTCTGTGAGAGTAAGTTATATTACATTCTGTGACAGTAAGTTATATTACATTCTGTGAGAGTAAGTTATATTACATTCTGTGACAGTAAGTTATATTACATTCTGTGACAGCAAGTTATATTACATTCTGTGACAGCAAGTTATATTACATTCTGTGAGAGTAAGTTATATTACATTCTGTGACAGTAAGTAATATTACATTCTGTGAGAGTAAGTAATATTACATTCTGTGAGAGTAAGTTATATCACATTCTGTGACAGTAAGTTATATCACATTCTGTGACAGTAAGTCATATCACATTCTGTGACAGTAAGTCATATCACATTCTGTGACAGTAAGTCATATCACATTCTGTGACAGTAAGTCAGATTACATTCTGTGACAGTAAGTTATATTACATTCTGTGACAGTAAGTCATATTACATTCTGTGACAGTAAGTTATATTACATTCTGTGACAGTAAGTCATATCACAGTAAGTCATATTACATTCTGTGACAGTAAGTTATATCACATTCTGTTACAGTAAGTTATATTACATTCTGTGACAGTAAGTTATATTACATTCTGTGACAGTAAGTCATATTACATTCTGTGACAGTAAGTTATATTACATTCTGTGACAGTAAGTTATATCACATTCTGTGACAGTAAGTCATATCACATTCTGTGACAGTAAGTCATATCACATTCTGTGACAGTAAGTTATATCACATTCTGTGACAGTAAGTTATATCACATTCTGTGACAGCAAGTTATATCACATTCTGTGACAGTAAGTTATATCACATTCTGTGACAGTAAGTTATATTACATTTTGTGACAGTAAGTTATATTACATTTTGTGACAGTAATTTATATTACATTTTGTGACAGTAAGTTATATCACATTCTGTGACAGTAAGTTATATTACATTTTGTGACAGTAAGTTATATTACATTTTGTGACAGTAATTTATATTACATTCTGTGACAGTAACTCATATCACAGTAAATCATATTACATTCTGTGACAGTAAGTCATATCACATTCTTCGACATAAGGTTATTGTACATAATGTGACCGTATGTCATGGCACACTCTGTGGTAGTAAGTGGCGGTGCATTCTGTGACAGTAATCCATGACACATTCTGTGGCAATAAATCATGACACATTCTGTGGCAATAAATCATTACACATTCTGTGACAATAAATCATGACACATTCTGTGACAATAAATCATGACACATTCTGTGACAATAAATCATGACACATTCTGTGACAATAAATCATGACACATTCTGTGACAATAAAACATGACACATTCTGTGACAATAAATCATGACACATTCTGTGACAATAAATCATGACACATTCTGTGACAATAAATCAGGACACATTCTGTGACAATAAATCATGACACATTCTGTGACAATAAATCATGACACATTCTGTGACAATAAATCATGACACATTCTGTGACAATAAAACATGACACATTCTGTGACAATAAAACATGACACATTCTGTGACAATAAATCATGACACATTCTGTGACAATAATATCCTGGACAGAAGGACGAACCATCACAGACGTCCGCAAAAACATAAACATAGAAGAATACGGGATCCTCATAACTATTAAAAAACGCAAGCTAACAATTCGGACATAGAGCGAGATAGAGAGAATGGTTTTGAAAGATTAATCAGGGGTTTTATATAACTTCTAAGAACTCTCTTTCTCACTTCAGTTGACAAACATATATTACATAGGATATCATCATCTTATGAAATATCCATGCACCTAACATCAAGATACTGAGAGCATATAAGTGCAGAGACTTTGACTCTGACAACGTTTACTAATGTATATTTACATCAAATTACAGTCAGAGTAATGTAAATATGTTTTAAAGTAGGGAAGAGAGAACAGTGGTTATCGGAGATTGTGCATGAGAGAGAGAGAGAGAGAGAGAGAGAGAGAGAGAGAGAATGTGAATGAAAGAGTTACAGCCTGTGAGATAATACAAATTATGAACGTCATGACAGATAAGAGAATGATATACAGATGCCAGGACGTATGGTCTGTTCTGTAAGAGATCGGTGGTCTTAAATAATGTCACCAAGGTAACTAGATAAAAGTAGAATGTACACGTTACTGATCTATCGATTTCAGAATTGTAGAAGCACTCATTACTAGTCTGACTGTACCAGTATTTAGCGAATAAATGTACAAAATTACTTATATCAGTGGTGAAACGGTGTAAACATGTTTGGTTTGGATATGTAACGAGAGACGACTCACTAACAAAAATTATTTTGCAAGGAACAGTCGAGGGTAGAAGGTTAATAGTGGTACTGAGATAATTCTGGATTGATAGCATCAAGGAACAGTCAAGGGTAGAAGGTTAATAGTAGTACTGAGATAATCCTTGATTGATAGCATTAAGGAATGGCCTGGCGTGATTTTTCTACACTCGTCCGAGTGGCTGAGGATAGAGGATTTTGGAGAGCTTTTTATGCTGAGGTTTCCAGTGTGGCACCCCTTCGACACTAATGTCTCCAGTGTGGCACCATTGCGACGCTGCTGCTTCCAATCGCTACGACACTGATATCTCCAGTGTGACACCCATACGACACAGATATATCCAGTGTGACACCCCTACGACACTGACATGTCCAGTGTGGCACCTCTAGAACACATATATCTCCAGTGTGGCACTCCAACGTAACAGATATATCCAGTGTGGCACTCCAACGACAGCGATGTCTGCAGTGTGACCCTCCTATGATACTGGTGTCTCCGGTGTGGCATCCCTCCGACCATAATCGGTTATAGATCGCATTGTTAATGTTATTATTATATCAACTGATAACAATATTTGTGAATGTGGCTGTCGATAAATTACATCACCAGTGTTTTGCCAATTACCCACCTCCCACTTAGCAACATACTGTCAAGAAGTCATAGGCCCATCTCGGTGCGTAATATTTCCACTAAATCCCCATATCCCTTTAAAAAAATCCTTTTGCAGAAAAAGCACACAAAAAACTACAACATTTTTGGTGATTTTCAACAAAATGATCACATACAAGAAATTTACTGCTGTATAAACGTTTTTGTTGACGTTAACTTTTGTCACCCCTCCTCCACGTCCTCCCTTTCAACAACTGGTATACTTGTTCAGACCCCTTTCCCCCATGTTTGGTTGATGTAATTATAGACATCCAAAAAAAAAAAAAACCGGTTTCGGGTAGTATATCAGGAAAACTGTACAGAATCAGAAAAGTGTTAGAGCGGGCACAGGAAGAGAATTCGTGTGTGATTAAAAAAGAAGATTAGAGCGCGATCAATGACGAACCAAATATTCTGTATTGTATATTGTCTTTCTCAAGGTGATTGATAGTTGATCGTATCCACACTTGCCGTTAAGCGTAGGAGTGGAATCCTCAACTGTCGTTTCAAGGCCAGATGTGTCGCCTTGGTTGCGTTGAGCCCATGTTTGTTCAAAGTTATCTTAATGTTTTACATCCATCTTTTTTTTCTTTTTTTTTGCTCTTTCTTTGGCGCTGTATTTGGATATTTTTGTTTTACATGATCTTATTTGTATTTTGTTTAGGTTCATAATCATAAAGTGAGCGAACCATTTTACTTGTCTTTCAATGTGTTCAATTCATAATATTACACCTTCTCTTGTCTTAATTTCTTAGGCCGTGAAAATTTAATTATTTTCAGGCCGGCGTCCAAAAGGGAACCAAAGAATGGCATCACTGTTATCTGCCATTCACGCCCTAAGAAACGAATAATGATGTTTTGGTGTGGAGTTTAATGTCTCATCCGTGAAGGCTTAAAGTGATTCAGAAACCAGGCTGAAGTCGAATGTGCAAGATCGGAAAACACAGATATCGCAGCTAAGCAGTAGACCATGACACATTAAGCTATTTGAACTACGTTAATTCTCATACTCCTGTTGGATTTCTCTAGTAATGGGACAATGGTCCTACAAAATTTCCAACAGGAAGTAGTCCATCGAATGGAAATACGTTGTATCGCTGTTTTATTTGCGCCAATGGACAGTCACATCTGTTTTCGGCGGATGCAGGAGTATAAGAACGAACGAAAAAAAAGAACATAATTCATGTACCAAATGTGTGAGCACTGGAGAACTAGCTCAATCGGGAATAGAAGACCAAGTGTTGGTGGTCAAACACGTGGCATTATCAATGAACTAAAATTTAAAAAATAATTCACGTTAATCGCCTGTTAGCGTAACGCGTGTTCACGTGTTGCACCACGTCTATAAATAGACATTCGTTCGTAATCATCTATAATTTTTATGTGTGAACAATATCGATTACAGCAATTATAACAGCGAATACCCAGATTATAGGTAATTTAAGCTCATGCTGTGGTTTGGTGTGGTCACTGCTGAAGCGCAATCGATACTGATAATAGACAATTCAGAAAATTGTGGAATTTTTATAGGGGATAGCAAAACGCGAGGGTTTTTAGAGAGAACACCTTAGTAGGTTTAGTATGACAGGGAACTGTTACATATTAAGTGTCGATGCTACTAGTATAATATGGGAATAATACTAGGTTTAAACAGTATTGGGACACTGTGAGTTTTATGGTGTGAGAACAATGTTAGTTGTACGGTATGAGAACAAAGCTAGTTGTACGGTATGAGAACAATGCTAGTTTTATGGTGTGAGAACAATGTTAGGTGTACGGTATGAGAACAATGTTAGTTGTACAGTATGAGAACAATGTTAGTTGTACCGTATGAGAACAATGTTAGTTGTACGGTATGAGAACAATGTTAGTTGTACCGTATGAGAACAATGTTAGTTGTACGGTATGAGAACAATGTTAGCTGTACGGTATGAGAACAATGTTAGCTGTACGGTATGAGAACAATGTTAGTTGTACCGTATGAGAACAATGTTAGTTGTACGGTATGAGAACAATGTTAGTTGTACAGTATGAGAACAATGTTAGTTGTACCGTATGAGAACAATGTTAGTTGTACGGTATGAGAACAATGTTAGTTGTACAGTATGAGAACAATGTTAGTTGTACGGTATGAGAACAATGTTAGTTGTACCGTATGAGAACAATGTTAGTTGTACCGTATGAGAACAATGTTAATTGTACGGTATGAGAACAATGTTAGTTGTACCGTATGAGAACAATGTTAGTTGTACCTATGAGAACAATGTTAATTGTACGGTATGAGAACAATGTTAGTTGTACCGTATGAGAACAATGTTAGTTGTACCGTATGAGAACAATGTTAGTTGTACCGTATGAGAACAATGTTAGTTGTACCGTATGAGAACAATGTTAGTTGTACCGTATGAGAACAATGTTAATTGTACGGTATGAGAACAATGTTAGTTGTACCTTATGAGAACAATGTTAATTGTACGGTATGAGAACAATGTTAATTGTACGGTATGAGAACAATGTTAGTTGTACCGTATGAGAACAATGTTAGTTGTACCTATGAGAACAATGTTAATTGTACGGTATGAGAACAATGTTAGTTGTACCGTATGAGAACAATGTTAGTTGTACCGTATGAGAACAATGTTAGTTGTACCGTATGAGAACAATGTTAGTTGTACCGTATGAGAACAATGTTAGTTGTACCGTATGAGAACAATGTTAATTGTACGGTATGAGAACAATGTTAGTTGTACCTTATGAGAACAATGTTAATTGTACGGTATGAGAACAATGTTAATTGTACGGTATGAGAACAATGTTAGTTGTACCGTATGAGAACAATGTTAATTGTACGGTATGAGAACAATGTTAGATGTACCTTATGAGAACAATGTTAATTGTACCGTATGAGAACAATGTTAATTGTACGGTATGAGAACAATGTTAATTGTACGGTATGAGAACAATGTTAATTGTACGGTATGAGAACAATGTTAATTGTACGGTATGAGAACAATGTTAGTTGTACTCTTATATTAAAATAAATCTATATTGTCCATGATACTCTCAGTATTCTTCTATAGAACGCACATCTCTGTTGTCCATGATACTCTCAGCATTCTTCTATCAAACCACATCTCTGTTTTCCATGATACTCTCAGTATTCTTCTATAAAACCACATCTCTGTTGTGGGTGGGTGTTCACCGGATCAGGTGGTGAAATCTACACGTATAAACCTGCGTACAGTGATGAATTTCATGCTAAACTTGACTATATATGCCTGCATTGGCCAGAGACATGTGCATACATTATTCGATGTCGATTGTCCATCGTCTTCTTGGTCTTCCTCTTCCTCTCTCGCCAGTTACTCTGCCCTCCAGAATCAACCTTTCGATGTCATCATGTCGCTTTAAGTGTCCAAAATATTGTAACTTCAATCTGATGATGGCATTTAGAAGCCACTCTTCATTTAGTTTCAGTAATTTCAAAATATAAATGTTCTCATTTTTCTCTGCCCTTGATATTCGTAGGATCTTTGTGTAGCACTCCATTTCAAATCAATTTATTATTTTGGATATTGTCTTTTTTTAAAGTCCAAGCCTCGCATCCATATATTCTCAGTGGGAAATCACATGAACTTAAAAACTGTATTCTACTTTTGTGACTTTGATATGTAGAGAATCTAGTCTGTCGATACTTTACTTATTCTTCTCTCGACTATTTATCTATTTCATTATTTAATCTACTTTGATGGATGTAGAGTGATAATAATAACAATTATATAACCAATAAACCGTCATTAGGACATATGGTGCAGAAAGATGTCCACACATCTCTATTCTCAACCATCCTGCTGAGTTTGAAAACTTCACGCTCTGTCCAGTCCTTGATATTATCCCGCCATGTCTTCCTCTACCTACCTAGTCTTCTTCCACCTTCTACCATACCTTGTAAAACATCTTTTGTCATCGAGGAATGTCTTATTACCTGTCCGTACCACCGAAGTTTCACAATTGTTAACAGTGGTTCTTGTTGACCCGGTACTTCATTAATTATATTATCACAAACACATTTGTCTTGTTATCTCGGTAACAGATACCCATCACACATCTATAGCATGTGTTTCAAACGCCTGGATGTTTCTATCTTATGTCCACAGTTAGAGTCCAGGTCTTACAGCCATATTGAAATGTGTAATATTATTCCTAGAATTGATAAATCACTACGCCTCTATAATTTGTTCAATCCTGGAAACCTCCGCAAAGAATATTCCCCCTATTCATTCCATTGAGAGCAGGCATACAATTTGAGTTGATTGTGTTTCTGGAAGCACTTTCTACCTGTTAACATGGACAAATATAAAGTCAACAAACAAATATACAGATCACAGTCATTAGAAGAACTGTGTGTGTATACGAATGATGTCTTGCCCAATAAATGTCAAGATTTATAAGTCCACTCGTGCAGCTTTCTAGATGAGGTTAGATGAGAGTATCATCCCTCTGGTTGCCTATAGGAGTGACAAAAATCTTAATGCTATCTTGGTCCACAGTCACCTCAGGTTTTATGTTCCTGCTAATTTTCATCATCATTAAGTACCGTCTCCGCAACTAAGGTTGGCTGCAACGTATCTCCAACATCTCCTGTCTCTTGTCTTGGTGGTGCACTCTGCTAGACTGTAACATGTCCATCGTGTGATGTTACTCTCCCACTTGTATCTCTGTCTACCTCTTGCTCGCTTTACCCTCAAGTAAGGTCTTCAACAAGGTGTCATGTCTTTTAATGTGTCCAAAATATTTTATTTGCCTGATCTTTATTTCTCTTAGTAGTTCTTTCTTCATATTAAGTGTCTTTAGCACCTCTTTATTTGTTTTCTTCTCTTTCCATGATGTTCTCCCTATTCTTCTATATACCCACATCTCAAAGGTATCAATTTTGTCATCTAATTGTTTATTTAGTGTCCATATTTCTGAGCCATACATTAATATGGAATAGATGTAGCATTTTATAATTCTCATTTTTAACTTGTTTGTAATTTGTTTAGATATTAATAATTTCTTCACGTCATTGAAGGTACTTTTAGCTATTCCTATTCTCCTTCAAACTTCTGTTTCACATCTGCCATCATTTGTGACTATGTGTCCAAGATATTGATACTGTTTTACTTGTTGTAGTTTCTCTCCCTGTATGTTCCTGCTCACTTTGACACTATTCGTTGTAAACTCGGTGGTTGCTACACCTGTCCCTATGTACTTCAGATCCGATTTTTCCTTTTCAGAGACCACTTTCACTATCGATGATACAATTACATGTGAATCCCGTGATGTTATTTACGTTATCATATGTAAACGCTGTGATAAGAAGTATGTAGGTGAAATAGGCTTACGCTTGCGAGACCGCTTTGTAGACATATTTATGACATAAAACACAGAGAACCTACCCCTGTCGCCATTCATTTCAATGGTGATGGTCATCATGGTGCCCTGTATATCCAGGTCACTGCCTTCAGATCCTGCACAACGGATGATAGATCTAGGTACGCTCTTGAAAATCGATTTATTTTTGAGTTTGGTATCATCAAGTCTATTGGACTCAATTTCGAATATTCATTTGTTTGTATTAGTGTTGTCCTTGTTCTATTGTTGTCCGTGTTGTTGTGGGACATACTTGTTTCTTTCTGTTCTCATATACTGTTCTCTATTTTCAACACAATCGCGTCCCTGACTACATGTTTACAAGTACATCATTGTCACCTTGAACGTCGTATTGCTTACATGTCTGCGTTCTAGTACCTCTGCGGTAGTAACATTGTTTCTACTGGTTTTTTTTCACTGTTTAAATTATACATTCTTGATAAAGATCTAATAGTTCGAAACCTTGAAAATGTTTTGTGTCAATACACAAAATTTTGTATTTTGTGTGTGCTTACAATCCATAGCTCCTTAGTGATAGTCTGTCAGTTGTTATCAAATGAAATTTCAAAAACCTGTGTTCTACGTAAGTACTATTGTTGTTCAGTGCTACAGAAGTATTATCTTTTATTGATTCTTATGGTGATGTACGCTCGTTTACATCGTAGACGTCAGTCCAATTTAGTTATATTAAAGATTTTAACCTTCTAAATATAGTGGAGGTTGCGGTTCTTGTAATCCAGTCACTATGACCTCCAGAGAATATGATATGTGTATAAATTGATTTTTATATAGATTTTAATGCGTTTTTATTACCTCCCTATGGAGGTAACTATAAATTATGGCTTCAGAAAGAAGAGGTAGGAACGGGTTTGTTAATTTATTCCACAATCTCCTCTTAGTTTGCATTAGCCTTCAAGTGCCAGGAGTAAACAGGAGAATGTCAACATCAGCTCTATGTATCCTAGGTAACCGTGAGAGGTATAAATTTTTGCTTCCAGCCAAATTGATCTTGATAATTGTTTTATCTCCCCTTCATTAGGGTTACCAAACCACCACGGATCGTCATGGCAACACGAGATGTACATTTAAATAATTGTGTACAAGCAGGTTTATTGATAACTTACTGTACACATACATCTAATCTTCACACCTTCCCCCTTCCCAGCGCTTCTGTTTAACTATTTTATATTCCCTTACACTCTGAGCCTCTTGCAGGCTCTGACTGGTTGCTAAAAATAGTTATCATCGAGGAGGTCGTGGTCTTAGTGACTGGTTTACCAGAACTGCGACCTCTATTCTCTGTGATGGTTGTAAAGCTCTGATATAATAAACTTGATCCTTTCCTAGTCAGATGGATATTAGCTATGTTGCTTGAGAGGTACGTGACGCTTAAGTGCGGTTGTTGGACATCTAAACTCATAACGATAAATTCTGGTATACCACAGGGATCTCCACTCTAGATCGTTTTATTCAATGTACACACTTTGGTCATCACACAGCAGCACATAGACGGCAGAGAAAGGAGACTGTCATATGCTCAGCACACAGCAGCATCTAGACAGCAGAGGAAAGAGACTGTCATGTGGGCATCACACAGCAGCATCTAGACGGCAGAGAAAGGAGACTGTCATGTGGTCATCACACAGGAGCATCTAGACGGCAGAGGAAGGAGACTGTCATGTGGTCATCACACAGGAGCATCTAGACGGCAGAGAAAGGAGACTGTCATGTGGTCATCACACAGCAGCATCTAGACATCAGAGGAAGGAGACTGTCATGTGGCCATCACACAGCAGCATCTAGACATCAGAGGAAGGAGACTGTCATGTGGCCATCACACAGGAGCATCTAGACGGCAGAGGAAGGAGACTGTCATGTGGTCATCACACAGGAGCATCTAGACGGCAGAGGAAGGAGACTGTCATGTGGTCATCACACAGGAGCATCTAGACGGCAGAGAAAGGAGACTGTCATGTGGTCATCACACAGCAGCATCTAGACATCAGAAGAAGGAGACTGTCATGTGGTCATCAAACAGCAGCATCTAGACATCAGAGGAAGGAGACTGGCTTGTGGTCATCACACAGCAGCATCTAGACGGCAGAGAAAGGAGACTGTCATGTGGCCATCACACAGCAGCATCTAGACGGCAGAGGAAGGAGACTGTCATGTGGTCATCACACAGGAGCATCTAGACATCAGAGGAAGGAGACTGTCATGTGGTCATCACACAGGAGCATCTAGACGGCAGAGAAAGGAGACTGTCATGTGGCCATCACACAGCAGCATCTAGACGGCAGAGGAAGGAGACTGTCATGTGGCCATCACACAGCAGCATCTAGACATCAGAGGAAGAAGACTGTCATGTGGCCATCACACAGCAGCATCTAGACATCAGAGGAAGGAGACTGTCATGTGGTCATCAAACAGCAGCATCTAGACATCAGAGGAAGGAGACTGGCTTGTGGTCATCACACAGCAGCATCTAGACGGCAGAGAAAGGAGACTGTCATGTGGCCATCACACAGCAGCATCTAGACATCAGAGGAAAGAGACTGTCATGTGGTCATCACACAGCAGCATCTAGACATCAGAGGAAGGAGACTGTCATGTGGTCATCAAACAGCAGCATCTAGACATCAGAGGAAGGAGACTGTCATGTGACCATTACACAGCAGCATCTAGACATCAGAGGAAAGAGACTGTCATGTGGTCATCACACAGCAGCAGCTAGACGGCAGAGGAAGGAGACTGTCATTTGTGTGGACGATATCCTGATTGCTGTTGATGTTTGTCCTTCACGTGATTATGACATCTGTTACATTCACTTTTGAAATTCACTTAGAGTTACGTCCTTGACTATGAGATAGTTGATGGCTAATAGACCTTATTCGGGTCACAAATGTCCTTGGACAATTCGAGCATGGAATGACCCCTGCAGATGGTTTTTTGGTCTACCCGTTACTCTCTATCTACTCTCAGTTGCTGAACGACAGCATTTCTATTCTTTTCACAAACTACTATGCTATTTCTTTTCTGTAGAGCGCAGTGAAGCACCATTTTGTGCACGTTCTTCCTATGTATCTTGGTCTATTTCAAAGGCTTTCAGTGAAGTCTTTAACGAGTCTGTATCACTTCTAATATTCTGATATATAGAAGTATGGAAGGATCAGAACACAAACTGTCAAAGTACTGAACAATGAGTCAAACTGTATTGCTTTATATAGAATATATTAGCGTATTGGACATCATTCAACCTCTACATTGTGTCCACTTGGTCATAACCTCTCGTAGTTACCGGAATTGTACTCACCCATGATTCGTGAGGCATGAAAGAGGTCAAGGTCAAAACAATATCTTAGGCAATACTTTTTGACAGTTTCATGAGAATTCCGTGAAGCTTTATTAACACAAAACTCTCTGCGACCACATTAGTGAATGCCTATAAAAGATTTACTGTCCTCGAATAAATTCAATTGCAAATTCAATGCGCAAGTATGCCTCATCTCACTACAGAAAACTATACAGCATCATTGGACGCTTACAGACTGGACAATCACAAAGTATAGTGGCCGGACAGTTTAATGTGTATAGAAGCACCATTAGTCACTTATGAAGCGATTTCCACAAACTGGCTCAGTGGCAGATCCACCGCGCTTTGAAAGACCAAGAGTCACATCTCCTGCCGATGACCGCTTCATATGGTTGCGTCACTGAAACGGAAACCCCAGTCGCAAAGAATAATAGGCCAAACCAAATTTAAATAACATGATTTCATTGTTAAAGTCTGAAAGGTTCTTCATGCCAAAGTTGAAACATTAATTCTATAAAATAAAATACATTTTGGCACAAACGTTTGAAATTTGTTGTACATTCTATCTATATCTATTCGCTGACGCCCATTTGTTGCCTTTCGGCGCCAGGGGGTAGAAAAATTTTCTGGAGACGGTACTCTTGTGTGCTGAGTGTATTGTAGAATTGTGCCCTCTTTTATTTCAGTGGTCCATCGTTTTCGTTGTCGTCCTCTAGGTCTGCCTTCGCTGTATCTGTGTAGAATAGCTCGCTGTTGTATGCCGTTTGATGGTAGTCTGCTGATGTGTGCAAACCATTTGATCTGTTGTCTCTTAATATATTATAAGATTGGGGTGGTGCCAGTTTTTTGTCGGATGTCTTCATTCCTCACCCTGTCTCTTAACGATATTTCTAGGATTCTGCGTAAGCTTGCCATTTCAGCTGTCCCCAGTTTACGTTTGTCTTGCTCTGTTGTTGTCCATGTTTGGCATTGGTAGCACAGCGATGGCATAATAATCGTTTTGAATAGTGCTATTTGGTGTTTAAATCTACGTATTGCTTCTGAAGAATGGTGTCATTTGCTTTGGGGCTTGGTATACTTTATTACATCTATTGTCTATTTCTTTGCTACTCTTGCCGTCTGTTGTTATATTACTTCCTATGTATGTGAATTATGTCACTTGGTTAAGTCTATTGTTTTCAATATATATAGTGGTGTTTCTTTCTGTTCTTTCCTATCTTCATTACTTCGGTCTTTTCTATATTTATCTTCATGTTAAAGGTATGGCATGTTTGATGTAATCTGTCTATTTGTCTTTGTAGTTTTTCTTCTTCTGATGCCACTAGTTGTTCATTAGCACTGTAATAATGTTGTGTTTCCTTTTATTTAAATAGTATAATATATATATATATATATATATATATATATATATATATATATATATATATATATATATATATATATATATATATATATATATATATATATATATATATATATAATATATATATATATATATATATATATAAATAAGATAGGATGTAAAATAAGATAAGATAAACTTGTAAGATAAGATGAGATATATTATATGACATGTTATATCGAACCAATTCTTTTTTTATGGGATGTGAAGCATGGACTGTGAACACAAAATTTCAAAACGAACACGAGGCTGCAGAGATGTGGTTTCTGAGACGATTGATGAAGATAACATGGACAGCTAAGAAAGCTAGTTCAAATATTTTCATTGATGCTTGCTTAAAAAAATCAATTATATCAAACATTAGGGGTAGACAGTCAAGGTTCCTAGGGCATGTGATGAGAATAACAAGCTTGAACACTTAATAGCCACTGGAAAGATCAAGGGGAGAAGAGACAGGGGACGACATAGAGAGATATTGCATTATGGCACGGTAGAAGTTCACCAGCTTAGCTTATTGACAAGACAAGAGGCAGATAGTCGTGAAGAAACATTATCACCAACGCCATTCGGCATGACTCTTGATTGATTGGTTGAATTATATTGCTGTGTTTACCTGGACTATCACAACGAGAAAAATCCAGACGTCTGAAAACAAATGCTGTAGACGTTTGTTGGATATCTGTTCTCGCGAACATAAGACCAATGTGTTTGTGTATAATCGAAATAATGTATTAGCGGGTTAAAAACTAACCCTTTTTAACAATTATTAAACTTCGTAGACTCCGGTGATACTAGCAAGTGATGCAGCATTCCTCAATGACAAATGATGTTCTTCAAGGTACGGTGTTAGCGTGGAAGAAGAAGATGTGGCGAGAAGATATGGCTGAATAATAGATAGTGTAAAGTTTCCAAACTCATCGGGATGGTAGAGGATAGAGATGCGTAGAGATCATTCTACATCTTTCGTTACTGCATGTTTTCCTGTGTTGGAGTGCAGGGAGACATTCTATGGGCTGTGCAAATAAAGGCCGTTCTGCTTTAGCAGGATTTTGATTGCACCTCCGAAAGAAAAAAGCCCGGGACCTCAAGGGTCTAAGAACGACGTTCTAACCACACGGCCATGCGCTCCACTCATTCTGTAACAAATGTCTCAATATGACATCATTACAACCATGACAGGTTATGGGTTTTATATAATAATAATAATAATAATAATAATAATTATAATAATAATAATAATAGTAATAGTAATAGTAATAGTAATAATAATAATAATAATTATTATTATTATTATTATTATTCTTGTTGTTCGTCCATCTCAAGTGATGATGACCATTTGTTACATCCACTTTTGAAAATTCAATTTTAGTTATGTCCCTGATTATGAGTTCGTAGATGGCTAATGAGCCCTATTCCAGCTGTAAATGTCCTTGGACAGTTCGGACATGGAATGACGACTGTAGACGGATCTTGGTCTATCCGTGACTTTCTAGCAATCTACGAGCAGTTTATAAAGGACGTAACTTTACCGGATTTTCATAAAGTGGATGAATCAAGGGTCATAATTCCATGTGATAACAAACAGTATTACTTAGATATTCTCCTCAGTCTATCTTGTGTTCAGTATTTCGTGATTAAGGTTTAATGGTCGAAACGTTGATTCAATCTGGTATGTGAATTTAAGTGTATTATTTAATTGGGATTATGTATGTTTTGTAGACTTTAGAATTAAATTATATTGTGTTCTCTCTTTCTATTTAATGCTTTTTAAGAACGCCCTGTGCACAATGACACATATTTCGTAAGCTGCGGTAGTGCAATGTTAAGTCATTTCCTTGTTACCCAGCAGTCCTAGGTTTCAAATACACTTGTTGAACGTGGTTTGAAATACAAATTATTCCCATGGTTCATCTAGCCACCAGGAAGTATGGTAACAAGGCTCATGTTCTGGGTAGGTCGAATAATAGCGCCGGCGCTATTGAGCAACGGTAGTGAGCGACGGTAGTCAGATTTTTTCTGTTCAACCACTAATTGACAGCTGAGCACTTATGGGAAACCGTGTACTATTACGCTGGTTCATAACTCAGCTTACTTCTACCTTTACACACAATACAGCAACATTCTGACTAAATGGGACCACATTTAGTTTACCAACAACATAACTCAGCTTACCTTTACACACAATACAACAACATTCTGAATAAATGGGACCACATTTAGTTTACCAACAACATAGCGCAATATATACTTAATTTTTACTAACATATGGTGTCCTGTAAAATCGTTGTGCACTTATTTACATAACAGGTTCACTACATCATTGTGTGTGTTGTACCCGTGCAGACTTGTGTGACGTAATTGGCTTAGCAACATTTATGAACAAACACTACTGCTCACGTCAATCGCATATTTGGTAAAGTCTCTAAAAGCACAGCAAAGTAATTTTTTTGGTCTTGAATAAGTTAACTCTTATCCAATATCAATCGGATGTGCCACGAAGTACATTGGACCATCCAATACACAACTTTCAATGACGTCATATTGAGCACATATATTTCATATCCAATTCAGCGCATTGTGACTTCATGTACACTCAATACAATCACAAAGATTCGCATTTAAACTTTGAAGAAACTATTTGTAAAATTCATGCGGGAACATAATGTCAATGATAAAAAGCCAAACTAAATCTGCAGATCTCACTTAAATATTTGTCTTCTCAAGAATTTTTGTTCTACCATTCCACGTTCAGAATATTGTATATAACATACAGTTACTGTACACTCTACTTAATATATATTTATATCAACAAGTATAACACTAAAATGTTCACAAATGTTCACAAAACAACACGTATACATAAATTGTGATATATTTTTATATAAATACGAAAGCTTTAACTAAAATCAAGGGGCCAGACTATAAATAAATTCGACAATTTTTTTACCCCTTCCTCCGTCATCAACAAGTGTCAAGAATTCAGGTACCGACCTCATGCCTTATTATGTTCAAAAAACGTACCCCTTTACCTAGAAGTACAAATACACTATATATTTTGTTTCAAAGTGTTCTACTTTTTCTGAAATTTTAAACAATTTAATTGGTGTGTAGAAAAGGTATTGTTGACGGCAACATTTGTCAACATTCGCCCCCCCCCCTGTTGACACTTGTCAAACCTTTTTAAAACTTCTCTTCCTTTCATTATGGACAGACTCTCTCCCCCTAAAATAGGCGTTCTCAATCTGGTGCTCGCTAGCACTTTTTGGGTCTCGTAATGACATGCGAGTTAAGAAGTGCTCTCGAGGACTAACGATTACATGTGGGTGGTGCTCGCCGTCTGAAAATGTTGAGAACTCCTGCCATAAGAAGTAATACCATACAAATGGAAGACTTATAGGCTTATCGCCGTAATAGAATAATCTAAATGCCTATTTTATCGAGTTGTTGGAAATAAAGGGTTAACAGATAGGCAGAAAAGATTTTCCGTATAAATTATGTTTCCTCTCATCTTAATTGCATCAATTATTTCTTCTAGTGCCGGCATGTCACCTGTAGCGTAAGTATCCAAAATATGATGTAGCGTAGTGTGTTGTAGCAAATCTGTGGTGGTAGCGATGTTGTAGATCTCTCTAAACTGCTGCTCTAGTTACATTCATGTCATCGCGATTAGATGTGCTTTTGCTATTGTCAAGTTATTGTAGTAGATATAACCGTATTTGTGACAATGTTTTCAGAGTACTTCCCATATTTTCGTAATCGTATTCGCACAAGCAGTACTCGTCCAACATTTGTGACAATACTGTGAATTATAGTACTCGTTACTATTATGTGCACTGTATATTCACGCGCACGAACGCACGCACACACACGCGAGCACACATACACCTACATCACCCCACCTCCTCTCTGTTCCATACAACCTGCTTACAATACAACATGATTCTTCTAAAACAGACTGTGAAATTAAACAGAACATAAGCCCCGTGAAATTATCTATCAAGTGTACAAAACTAAAGCTGGTCTCAAATTTCAAATGTTAAAGAAGTGTCTTTACAGAAGATCAGCAAACTCCATAGAGAGATTAAAACAGGATGCCAGAAAGTCAATTTACCAGCTGTCACCAATACTCAAACGTCTATCAATCTTCATGACTATCGCATTCAAAATACAATTGATAAAAAGTACTTTCATACCAACACTTTGTTACCAATGTCAAAAATGTCCCTTGTGAAAGACACTAGTGAAAAATATATCACAAGTGTGCAAAATGATATATTTTAAGAAATATATATATATATATCACCAGAAGAGACCTACGGAGAAATGAAAATATCAGGAAAGAAATAAAGACTATCTCAAGTGAAGACTACCTCGAGAGACAGCAAACCAAATGGTTTGGTCACGTTTTGAGAATGGTACCAGTAGTCTTTTGTGCATAGAACATCAGAAGATCGGGTTACAAGGCACGAGGAAAATCAAGAACAAGATGGCTCGGGACAATCAAAGAAATCTGACCATGACCAATGCGACCTACATAGAAAAAGACATGCAATGACACTTAACAGTACAAGTAAAAATGACAATAGATAGATATATAAATAGATGGATAGATAGATAGATAGACATACATACATACAGACAGACATACAGACAGAGATAGACAGGCAGGCAGGCAGAAAGACAGATAGTAGGATGGCGGTCGTGATGGTGTACATTTTCGCGCTCCTGCCGCGTCGGCTTCTATGACAGACCTTGCAAGTCGATGAGAGAACCTGTGTGCTAATATTTATAAAATGAGATTAGTTTATGATAGTCTGTGTATAAATTCAAGGAGGAATAATAGTCCAACGATACTTTGTGTGTAATTTTTAGAGGAACCGGGGTCCGATGATTGGCAAGATTATTCAGCATAGCATGGGCAGAGAGAAGAGTTCCAGCAGATTGGCAAAAGTCAAAAATTTTCTAATATGGAGACACAAAGGGAATAAAAAGAATTGTGAATCATACAGAGGCATCTCCCTACTGAGTCATATAGGACAAATATACGCAAAGATCTTATAGCAAAGAATACGACACATGGCAGAATCCCCAACTGAACCCCACTTAATTTAGTTTTTGAAGAGGTGCAAGCTGCACTGACGCACTATTCACACTGAGACAACTAAGTGAAAATGCATTGAATACAATCAACACTATATTATTTTTAGGCTAGGAGAAGACATTCGATAGAGTAGACAGGAATATTCTCTGCGAAACATTAGAGAAATACAACATCAGTGGTCAGCTATTAGACAACATAAAAGGACTATACCAACATTGAATAAGTGCAGTGAGAACAGCAGAAGGAACGACCGAAACATTTGAAACTAAATCAGGGGTCAGACAGTGCTGCGTGCTTTCCCCTCTACTTTTCAATTAGCATATGGATAGAATAATGAAAGAAGCTATTATTTTTAAAGAGGAAAACACAATAGATATTACAATAACGATTCAGCAGTGAAACAAACAAATTAATTCAAATTCTTAGGCCTTTTTTTTCTTCAGAAAATGAGAAACTAGACATAGAAATAGATCAAGATGCGAGAAAGCAAACACAGTGACATATCAACTTCAGCAAATTCCGGCATCCAAAAATCAATATGGACATAAATACACAAATAATATCTACAATTGTCATACCAACACTTTGTTACCAGTGCCAAACATGGTCTTTAACAACCTCGCAGCAGAGAAAGATCATCATATATGAGATGAAGTGTTTTATAAAAACAGCTATGGTCACCAAACTAGATAGAGTAAGAAACGATGATATCATAAAAAGAGTAGGGATAATGTTTTGTATCGAATACATAGAACGTCAGCAGAAAAAGTGGATTAGTCATCTTGTGAGAATGGACACAGGTCAAATATCACAGAGAGCTTATAACAAACGATCATCTGGATACAGAGCCAAGGGAAGACCGATAACTTTTAGACCACCCTCCCCAAACACGGACTCAGTACGACTCAGACGTCACATCTAGCTTTGAACAGAAACTTACAGCTCCCACCCTACGCTTTACGGCAAGTGTGGATGTTATAAATCAGCTTCCACGTTGGGACAGACAATAAGTCAAAATTGGCAAGCAGCGATACAATCAAATAGTTACAAACTTTGATGTGACTGTATTTGCGAATACAACGATTTAATATGATTTATACATAAACACACATAGATCTCATTAAATATGCAGTTTTCTCACAATGGATTGTGCACCGGTGAGAGTTAGCTTTCTGTGCATGAAATAAAACATTGGAAACACTTCCCATTTACACAAAGAAAACAATAGCTTTATTGCTCGTAATGTCTTGGTGTGAACAACAAACGAAACAAATTTCTAAATTTTGTGATAACATTGTGACACTTTATCCTTCTTAATTATATAATTACGTTGTACCTTGCATAATTCTCCTCACTTTCGGAACTCATTGTGACATACACTATTCTCCTAACATTATGAATAACGTTTTTACTTTCAGTATCCTCTTCACTTTTATAATTACGTTGTAACTTATAGTATCCTACTAACATTTAGAATTATGCTTGACTACAGCATTCTCCTCGTATTTAAAATTATATTGTGACATCCAGTATTTGCCTTACATTTAGAGTCACGTTTTTACTTTCTGTATACTCCTTACATTTAGAATGCCGTTTTTACTTTCTGTATTCTCCTTATATTTACAATTACGTTTAGAATACTTTCTGTATTCTCCTTACATTTACAATTACGTTGTACCTTTCAGCGTTTCTCCTTACATTTAGAATTAAATTTATCTAACACCACTCCCCTTACATTTAGAATTACGTTAATCTTGCACCATTCTCCTTACATATAGAATTACATTAATCTCACGCCATTCTCCTTACATATAGAATTACGTTAATCTTACGCCATTCTCCTTACATATTGAACGATGTAATTATATTCGTTACTCACATTTTGAAAAAACTTACCTTATTCGTGTAGTGTTTTAAAACACGTGTCTCTATTATACTCTGTTTTAACGAATATGGGTACAATCCAAGTAGACGGGGCTTCCTTTTTACGGAAAGCAAAACGAAATAAATGTCAAGGAGTATAGAATTTGTGCGATTAGTTCCCTTGTCTCTATTTCCCATCAGTAATTGGAGATGGAGATATTTAATTTAGGAGGTTTGTATATGTAAGGCTCTCGGTGGGTGGTGCGCACATGGTTGATGTGCTTTCAATGGATGGCGCGTATATCTTTGCACCTGACAGCAGTTGTCGCGACTGTAACAGACTTACTAAAAACTCTAACAAACATATGATTACGTTAGTCATTTTTTATCTAAGACAGCCGCTTTCTTCCAAGGCCAGATAAATGGAACACATTATATGGAGCAAAATAACAGCTCACAAACACATGCATATATCACTGAATGGCAGTGGGTAAAGGGCATGAGCCCATGGACCGCTGAATTAGCAACCAAGACTCAGCCGGCAGTCAGTGAAGTCACTTAACTACACACAATTTCGTATCGGCGCAGATTTTATTTAAAAAGTTAAATTTTACTCCCGTCTACCGGGATTGTACCCAAATGTGTTTCCCAAATGTGTAATATTTCAACGTATCTATATCACTTGCGGTGATTTTATTTAATATGGGGACAAAAATAAAATCACCACAGCCAACAAATACTGACTTGATAGCTACATCCTGTAAAGGATATGCTACCAATTTTTTTATTTCACTTGTGCAGTGCAAACTCACACGTCTGGTGTATTATCTTTTAAGATACAGTGTCTCTGTACAGTTTTTACATTAAGCTAATCTGATGTTTTCAATAGTTCATTTAGTTATGTTATATCTTCCCATATTTCTACGAATGTTATTTTTTTCGCACATTTTCACAGTTACATTATGTTTTCACATATTTATATAGTTATATTTTGTTTTCATATATTTACACCACTACATTATGTTTTCTACATTATTCCCTCATGTATGTTACGATTTCACATATATTTTAAGTTCTGCTGTTTTCACATTTTTAGTTATTTATGTTATGTTTCCACATATTTCCTCTGTTATGTTATATTTACACATATTTATTTAGTTATATTTTTTTCAATCTTTATTCTCCATTATGGTATGTTTTCACATACCTCTTGTGTTATAGGTCTATCATGTTTTCGCATTTTCATAGATTTTGCATCACTTATATTATGTCTCCACATATTCCCTCACTTTATTTTATGTTTTCACATATGTCCTTACGTTATGTAATATTTTGACATATTTCTTTAGTTAAGTTGTTTTCACATATTTCCTCAGTTATGTTATGTTTCCACGTACATCCTCAATTTTGTTGCATTTTCACATACTTTCCTCAACTATAATTGTGCTTTCACATACTTTCATCAGTTGTATTATGTTTCACATACTTTGCTCAGTTTTGTTATGTTGTATATCAAATATTTCTAGCTTCTCATTGTTTATCCCCTCCCCCCCCCCCCTCCCTTCAAACACAGTTCTCCCTATTTATCCCATCTCAAATGCATCGATTCTGTCTTACATCTGTTTGTTGTTTGTCCACTTTTTCGTTCCATAATTTAATGTAGAGTAGATGTAACAGTTTATTGGACTTAATTTGTAGTTTGTGATTTGATTGAACGTTTGCTGTGCTATCATATTATTACAGTTTTGTTCATTTCTATATTCTTAACCACATATAAAACGTTTCTAAAATAATTTTTACAAGATTGATAACCAGGGTTGCCATGTTCACTTATTAAAACAAAATATCACACATTTTGCTTTGTTTAAAGATTGGATTGCGTCAGAAATTGGATTGGCCTGTTTGGGATTTTCTTGGCTTTTCAAAAACAGTTTCAGGAAAGTAATATTTGACCACCTATTTATATAATAACAAATAATATTCATGTGGACACATCGTAGTTTATGAATGACGAACCAAATACTCTTTATTGTCTATTGCCGTTTTACATGTGATAGATGGTTGATCATATCCACACTTGCCGTTAAACGTAGCCGTGGGAGACTCAGTTGTCGTTACAAGATCACATGTACAGCCTTGGATGCGCTTTGGCTAATTTTCTAGTACTAAATGTGATGTTCTGATATCCTGGGGGTGTGGGCATGGGGAGATTAAACATCCCATCCCCGTTTCTACTAACTTTTGTCCAAATAAATTCCTATTGACATATTCTATTTTTTCTCCCTTCTCTATATAACTAAATAGTTTATATTGATTTTTGCTTGTTGAGCCGACTTTATGTCGCAACAACACACGCTAAGTCTCTATAAGAAGATACCAGTCCCTATCAACTCTGTAGAGTCATGCATGGCTCACTGCTTGATCAAACTATTTATTCTACCTTGTTTCATCAATTGTATATCATCTATTTTTATTTCAGTCTGTTTTAATGATTAACTATTCATAATAATCATTCACAGCAAACTGTCAATATCTGTTATAGTATCGAATAGAGCATAGAATTGTTGTAGTATCGAATAGAGCACGGAATAGTTATAGTATCGAATAGAGAACGGAATAGTTATAGTATCGAATAGAGAACGGAATAGTTATAGTATCGAATAGAGAACGGAATAGTTATAGTATCGAATAGAGCATGGAATTGTTGTAGTATCGATTAGAGCATGGAATTGTTGTAGTATCGAATAGAGCATGGAATTGTTGTAGTATCGAATAGAGCATGGAATTGTTGTAGTATCGAATAGAGCATGGAATTGTTTGTAGTATCGAATAGAGCATGGAATTGTTGTAGTATCGAATAGAGCATGGAATTGTTGTAGTATCGAATAGAGCATGAAGCTGCTAAACAGTATATAGTGTTCCCTCTTACTCATCTCCGCAAATATTTCACGGCAGATTGCTCTCATGTTAGTACAAACACTTGCATGCTCATCGCGGTACATATTTGTTCATATTCTCTCATGTTTTAACTAGCAAGTACCGTGGAAGACGAAAGTATCGAACTATCTGCGCACGTAAAACGGCGACACAATGCATTTCCATTTTCTGGACTACTGTACATTCTATTGGAAATATAGTAGGACCGTTGCCCTGCTACAAGAGAGATCCGGTAGGAGTTTGAGAATGAATGCTGAAGAAGAAGACTAGAAGTTGAATTTGTGACACCAACAAGAGCACGTGCTACCAGATCATTCTGAAGAATATTCCTGCGCGCAGATACCATAAAGCGTGACTTATATTGGCTTGATGGCTGTCTGACGTTTTCCAATATTTTTCTTTGCTGGCAATATCAATTTTATGTAAATAGATCAATGCTCAGTTGTATGATTCAAGATAATTCATGCTGTTTTGCATCTACTCTCATGACTATCCTGAAGAAGGATTTGGTTCTACTTAATGTTTTTGAACAACTTCTGTCTTCGCGAAATAGCTATTCCATCTATTATCCTTCAAACGTGAAACTATTTGATTTTTCCTGTGATTTTAATTGGTCAAGTATGTATATACTTTGTGACGCCAGCCACTGAAAATCACGGTAAACCACGAATATCGGGACTTCTAAAGGATATTTTTCAATGAGTTCACAGCATATCCGTATATGAAGAAGGTTTGTTTTTAGGTTCGCTTTCTTCTCGTACCCCCCCCCCCCCAAAGAACCAAGGAAATCGGAACATGGCCTTTAGTAAAAAAAAAAAAACTAGCTAGTAGTAGATAAACTCCTTCAAAAAAACCTTAACACTTTTTTTTTTAGAAAGTCAACAAAATGTCAATGAAAAAGTAGGAAACTACTGAGATGAAAATGTGTGAATGCCCTTTTTTAAACTTAGGTAACTCCCCCCCCCCCTCCATACTAAAGCCGTATCTACGTCTCCGGTCCACAAGACTATAATTGAGGAGGGACTATTTTGAACAACTAATTTCTTGTTTCATATATGCAGTTGCGTTGGGGGAAGGGGGAGGGGGGAGTTTCCCTCAAATTTTTCGTTCATACCCAGAACCAATCAACTTTCAATAAATTATTGTGTGATACATGTCAAACAAAATAAGTACATGGAATATCAGCTATAAAATAAGTTACATGGAATGTCAGCTATAAAATAAATTACATGAAATGTCAGCTAGAAAATAAGTTACATGGAGTGTCAGCTATAAAATAAATTACGTGAGATGTCAGCTATAAAATAAGTTACATGGAATGTCAGCTATAAAATAAGTTACATGGAATGTCAGCTATAAAATAAGTTACATGGAATGTCAGCTATAAAATAAGTTACATGGAATGTCAGCTATAAAATAAGTTACATGGAATGTCAGCTATAAAATAAGTTACATGGAATATCAGCTATAAAATAAGTTACATGGAATGTCAGCTATAAAATAAGTTACATGGAATGTCAGCTATAAAATAAGTTACATGGAATATCAGCTATAAAATAAGTTACATGGAATGTCAGCTATAAAATAAGTTACATGGAATGTCAGCTATAAAATAAGTTACATGGAATATCAGCTATAAAATACGTTACATGGAATGTCAGCTATAAAATAAGTTACATGGAATATCAGCTATAAAATAAGTTACATGGAATGTCAGCTATAAAATAAGTTACATGGAATGTCAGCTATAAAATAAGTTACATGGAGTGTCAGCTATAAAATAAATTACATGAAATGTCAGCTATAAAATAAGTTACATGGAATATCAGCTATAAAATAAGTTACATGGAATGTCAGCTATAAAATAAGTTACATGGAATGTCAGCTATAAAATAAGTTACATGGAATATCAGCTATAAAATAAGTTACATGGAAATTCAGCTATAAAATAAATTACATGAAATGTCAGCTATAAAATAAGTTACATGGAGTGTCAGCTATAAAATAAATTACATGAAATGTCAGCTATAAAATAAGTTACATGGAATGTCTGCTATAAAATAAGTTACATGGAATGTCAGCTATAAAATAAGTTACATGGAATGTCAGCTATAAAATAAGTTACATGGAATGTCAGCTATAAAATAAATTACATGAAATGTCAGCTATAAAATAAATTACATGAAATGTCAGCTATAAAATAAATTACATGAAATGTCAGCTATAAAATAAGTTACATGGAATGTCAGCTATAAAATAAGTTACATGGAATGTCAGCTATAAAATAAATTACATGAAATGTCAGCTATAAAATAAATTACATGAAATGTCAGCTATAAAATAAATTACATGAAATGTCAGCTATAAAATAAGTTACATGGAGTGTCAGCTATAAAATAAATTACATGAAATGTCAGCTATAAAATAAGTTACATGGAATGTCAGCTATAAAATAAGTTACATGGAATGTCAGCTATAAAATAAATTACATGAAATGTCAGCTATAAAATAAGTTACAAGGAATGTCAGCTATAAAATAAGTTACATGGAATGTCAGCTATAAGTTACATTGAATGTCAGCTATAAAATAAGTTACATTGAATGTCAGCTATAAAATAAGTTACATTGAATGTCAGCTATAAAATAAGTTACATTGAATGTCAGCTATAAAATAAGTTACATGGAATGTCAGCTATAAAATAAGTTACATGGAATGTCAGCTATAAAATAAATTACATGAAATAAGTTACATTGATTGTCAGCTATAAAATAAGTTACATGGAATGTCAGCTATAAAATAAGTTACATGGAATAAGTTACATTGAATGTCAGCTATAAAATAAGTTACATGGAATGTCAGCTATGAAATAAGTTACATGGAATGTCAGCTATAAAATAAGTTACATGGAATGTCAGCTATACAATAAGTTACATGGAATGTCAGCTATAAAATAAGTTACATGGAATGTCAGCTATGAAATAAGTTACATGAAATGTCAGCTATAAAATAAGTTACATGGAATGTCAGCTATAAAATAAGTTACATGAAATGTCAGCTATAAAATATGTTACATAGAATGTCAGCTATAAAATAATTTACACGGAATGTCAGCTATAAAATAAGTTACATGGAATGTCAGCTATAAAATAAGTTACATGGAATGTCAGCTATAAAATAAGTTACATGGAATGTCAGCTATAAAATAAGTTACATGGAATGTCAGCTATAAAATAAGTTACATGGAATGTCAGCTATAAAATACGTTACATGGAATGTCAGCTATAAAATAAGTTACACGGAATGTCAGCTATAAAATAAGTTACACGGAATGTCAGCTATGAAATAAGTTACACGGAATGTCAGCTATAAAATAAGTTACATGGAATGTCAGCTATAAAATAAGTTACATGGAATGTCAGCTATAAAATAAGTTACATGGAATGTCAGCTATAAAATAAGTTACATGGAATGTCAGCTATAAAATAAGTTACATGGAGTGTCAGCTATAAAATAAATTACATGGAATGTCAGCTATAAAATAAGTTACATGGAATGTCAGCTATAAAATAAGTTGCATGAAGTATCAGTTATACAATATTTTATATGGGATGTCAGCTATAAAATAAGTTACATGGAGTGTCAGCTACAAAATAAGTTACATGGAATGTCAGCTATAAAATAAATTACATGAAGTATTAGCTATAAAATAAGTTGCATGAAGTATCAGTTATACAATATGTTATATCGGATGTCAGCTATAAAATAAATTACATGAAATGTCAGCTGTAAAATCAGTTACACTGAGTATCAGCTATTAGTTTATCTAATATATTATTCTGTGTTCGCTCTCTGATAACCAACGTGTAGAGTTGGACCCGTCTGGGAGAGTGAAGTACGTTGTGCTGCCCGTTTTACAGCGGAACTGCATTATGTTGAGCCTTTCGACACAGCACATCCGTTTTCGGAATTATCTCAGATAATTCAATCAAGATGTGAAATGTTAGTTCTTACTGTTAGTCAATTAATATGTAACCCTTGTGGTTTAACTATGCATCTTTAATCCACAGAATGGAGTCAAATTTGATTATATATATCATAACTTTTAACCATACAAAAGTAATGGAGGTCACATTTAAGATGATCTTGTCACCTCGACTTCGGATATATACTTTACAGTATCAGATCGAATCACTTAATGGTGAGACTGCAGTTTCTCGATACTGCTGGCCACAGTTTCTTTGAAATATAACTAGATATCTGCATGCCACATGCTCTACAATTTGTGGATTGCTTGGCATCCAATACTACGTGCTATTGGGTCTCACCAATGGCTCAATAGACAAACTAACAATGCAACAGAAACCTTAGTAGATGACATGCCTTATTATTGCGGTTATCTTCTTATAGAAGCCTCATGGCACATCATCTATACAATCCCGTAGTCGTAACCTTCGATAACAGTTACCATGTTCTTCCGATAGGCCGGCTTTATGTTTGAACTAGGATGATCACGGCGTGGGTGGGCAGAACAACAAAGAAACCTATTGCACGGGCCAGAGTTGTGCCCTGATGTTTCGGCGGCATTAGACTCGAAACACCGTCGAGTCGGATGGCTGCTGGAACAGACAGCGAAGCACTTATGAGAATGCCCCACGTGCTGTGAGACCAGTTTCTAATCAAGAATCAAGAAACTACGCGCTATTAGTACGTACTAGATTTGATCTAATGATCTCTTGTTTTCACTGAAAATTATTATATTACTTAACATTATTAATTTGTTATGTTTGGGAACTAAAATTCGTGTTGTGTTCGATGCATGCTGTTATGGTAACTAGCTGATGCTAAATCTATGAGAGATAATGATTAATTAATGTATATATGAGAGCTAGTACAAATATTATGTATAAACTTATACACTTGTGAATTAAATCACATATATTTATTTACAAAAAGATTATATTCTACTCGTATGTATATGTTAAACAAGTATTAATGATTCTACCATATATATATATATATATATATACGAGTATATATCCAGTATTTATGCAGAAACATAAATAGCTCAGGAGATTGGAATGTCGAAATCAAGAGAATTGCAATGGCGACATTTAAAACTTGCGCAAATGAAAAATCTTTGGCAAGGTACCAGCAGTATAACCAAACTATGTATGATCAGAACATGCGTATTTCAAGTGAAATATACGCTTGTGGGACATGTACATTAAATAAAACAATAGCATAGAGAATCGCTGCTATCGAAATGAGATGCTACAGAATAATTTAACATATACCATTGACAGCTAAAACGACAAAGCAAGAAGTGTTAAGATCAATAAATGTCGAAGAGAATGGCTCCTTAACAAAAAAGCGGAGTTTTTTCTGGTCATATAAAGAGACATAACAGCGTGAAAATATTAATAGCTGAAGGCAGCACTAATTGCAACAGTGGAAGAGGGCGCCCAAGACGACTATGGTGCAGTGATATATCAGATTGCTTAAATATTTCTCTAGCTGCGGCAGATCAACTCTCCCAGAATCGCGAAGTGTTCAAAGAATCCATAGGAAGACCACGTTCTGAAAGGAATATGTGACATGATGATTTTAACTAATGATTATATTACGACACATTTATTTAAATATTTAAGCTCTATTGATTATAGCATGTATGCTGCTGCTGATAAAATAATCCCTTCCGTTGTGAATAAATAGCTCTTTACAGCCCAAAACCTTTCTGAGAAAAGCACATCTTCTTCTGTAACTAAGGCAACATCTGGACTCATAAGCTCATAAGATTATCTCGAAGTCATGAATGTGTAAAATGGCAGGAGAGGGGGGGGGGGGTTAATGAATATATGTTTAGTCCCCGAATGAAGAAATTCCAATACTCCAGTGTTCCCAAGTCCTAGCAGACGCACTCACACACTTCTGGGCCAATTATTTAATCATTTTTCTGTCAGATGTATTATCCCATCCGCAGTAATGGCACATCTAGCATTCCCCGTCACCAAGGAGTCTTTCACAAAAGGACAATATGCAATGTCAAATTACCTGAATCTTTTCTTCATCCGTGGGGATTATGTCATAGAAGACAACGGTAAGATATTGAAATAAGATGTAACAATGATCATTTTTCACAAGTGATAGGTTGTCAGCCTATCCCCCAAATTTCCTTACCTGCATCTGTCGAGCCTGGAAAAAATATAATGGTCCAATTCTTTGTAAACTGAACTAGAAATCCAAATCCCAATAGCCACACTGGTGTATAGCGCAGATATTTAAGAACTGATGATTATATTACACATATTTAGGAACTAATGATTATACATCATATACGTGAAGTTATTATTATGCCTATACCACATATATTTAGAAATCTATGATTAGACCATATACATATAGAAAGTAAATATTACACCACATATTGGTGATATCATGTCACTCAATATATCACATATATTAAGGAATTAATGATTATACCACATTTATTTTAACTAATATGTACACTACATATGCTTTGGAGCTAATGATTATAAGGCATATATGTGAACTAATGATTATAACGCATATATGTGAACTAATGATTATAACGCATATATGTGAACTAATGATTATAACGCATATATATGAACTAATGATTATAACGCATATATGTAAACTAATGATTATAAGGCATATATGCGAACTAATGATTATAACGCATATATGTGAACTAATGATTATAACGCATATATGTAAACTAATGATTATAACGCATATATGTAAACTAATGATTATAACGCATATATGTGAACTAATGATTATATTACAATACACATACACATTTATGGTGTATTAAAAAGGTGTATATTACAAAACACCTCTTTTTCTTTTGCTATCTGGTTCTCATTTTAATGCGTGAAGTTGCAATCTGTTTTCATTTATTTGAAGTATATGTCCAATATGTCCATCGTTTTCTTTTTATTGTTATAGAAACATATAGTTGGTGTCTTCTATTACTTGCTTCACTACAGTAAAAAAAAATTACTACAGCCAAAAGTTCACTGCAGCCAAAAAATCACTACAGCAAAAAATTACTACAGCCAAAAGTTCACTGCAGCCAAAAAAATCACTACAGCAAAAAATTACTACAGCCAAAAGTTCACTGCAGCCAAATAATCACTACAGCAAAAAATTACTACAGCCAAAAGTTAACTGCAGCCAAATAATCACTACAGCAAAAAATTACTACAGCCAAAAGTTCACTGCAGCCAAAAAATCACTACAGCAAAAAATAACTACAGCCAAAAATTAACTACAGTCAAAAAATAACTATAGCTAAAAATCACTACAGCCAAAAAATCACTATGGTCAAAAAATCATTACAGCCAAAAAAAATCACTCCAGCCAAAAAATCACTACAGCCAAAAAATAGCTACAGTCAAAAAATAACTGCAGTCAAAAAAATAACTTCAGCTACAAATCAATACAGCCAAAAAATCACTTCAGCCAAAAAATGCGAGGATGATGGCTACTTCCTGAATAGGATACTACCAATTTCTTGCTTGTTTAACTTGAATTCTTCCCAGTTTCCAAGAGTTTTCTAAGACATTTATTTTATAATGAGTTTAATGTCTTCTGTGCTTTTATTATTGTCCACTTTAGCAGCCCATATGTTAATGCGGATATTACATTGGAGTTTAACAGTCGTAATTCGGTATATTTACTTATTGTATTTAATTTCTAGATGTTTGTTACGTGGTTGAAAGTACTTGATGTCAGCAGAATTCTGGTAGAAACTGCTTCTCTTGTAGCTGCATCACTCAAGGATATATGGAAGCTAACGTGATTACTTGTTGCAAGTGTAGAAATGGCTTCTCTTGTAGATGCATCACTCAAGGATATATGGAAGCTAACGTGATTACTTGTTGCAAGTGTAGAAATGGCTTCTCTTGTAGATGCATCACTCAAGGATATGTGGAAGCTAACGTGATTACTTGTTGCAAGTGTAGAAATGGCTTCTCTTGTAGATGCATCACTCAAGGATATGTGGAAGCTAACGTGATTACTTGTTGCAAGTGTAGAAATGGCTTCTCTTGTAGATGCATCACTCAAGGATATGTGGAAGCTAACGTGATTACTTGTTCGAAGTGTAGAAATGGCTTCTCTTGTAGATGCATCACTCAAATATATGTGGAAGCTAACGTGATTACTTGTTGGATGTCTGAAATACAGAACATTAAATAATAAAACTCTATAAATTCTTTACCCCACTCTCTTCATCTCCCTCTCTCTTCATCTCTCTCCCTATCATTCCCTCTCCCTTGCATCCCTTTCTCCATCTCCATCCCTCCCTCTCCCTCTCTCTATGTCCCTTTGTCTACCTCAGTCTCTTACTCTCTTACTAACTCTGTCTCTCCCTCCCTCTCTCAATCTCTCTCTACTTCTCTCTCTACTTCTCTCTCTACTTCTCTCTCAACCTCTCTCTCCTCTCTCTCAACCTCTCTCTCAACCTCTCTCTCTCTACTTCTCTCTCAATCTCTCTCTACTTGTCTCTCAACCTCTCTCTCAACCTCTCTCTCTACTTCTCTCTCAATCTCTCTCTACTTGTCTCTCAATCACTCTCTACTTTATTATCTACTTCTCTCTCAATCTCTCTCTACTTCATTCTCTACTTCTCTCTCAATCTCTCTCTATTTCATTCTCTACTTCTCTCTCAATCTCTCTCTACTTCATTCTCTCTCAATCTCTCTCTACTTCATTCTCTACTTCTCTCTCAATCTCTCTCTACTTCATTCTCTACTTCTCTCTCAATCTCTCTCTCAATCTCTCTCTACTTCATTCTCTACTCTCGCTTGCTTCTCTCTCTCTCTCTCTGTTTTCTCTCAATGGCAAACCTTGTACGGTTTAATTAATTGCCGGATCATACGTCTCAACTCCGCAGCCAAAGTTCTATTATCCCTAGTTTCAAATCGTAACAATTCCAGCAACCGATAATGATGCTACTGCAGTACATATAGATATTAAAAGAAAGAGGCAGACACCTGGAAATGTTCTGTTTTACTGGTTCGACCGTTTGCTATGTACTTTCTTGTTATTAAGTCTGTTTTGTGAGATGTTTGCTATATATTTTATTGTTATTTGTTCTGTTTTGTGAGATGTTTGCTATATATGTTATTATTATTTGTTCTGCTTTGTGAAATGTATGTTATTTATTGTAGCGTTATTTGTCCCGTTTTGTGGACTGGTAGATATATATATATATATATATATATATATATATATATATATATATATATATATATATATATATATATATATATATATATATATATATTATTTAACCTCTTCTGTGAGATGTTAGCTATATTTTTTCTTGTTATTTACCCTCTTCTGTGAGATGGTAGCTATATTTTTTCTTGTTATTTACCCTCTTCTGTGAGATGGTAGCTATATTTTCTTCTTGTTATTTACCCTCTTCTGTGAGATGTTAGCTATATTTTTTCTTGTTATGTGATTAGTTTTGTAAGATGTTTGCTTTATATTATCTTATTATTTAGTTTGTTCTGTGAGTCTGTGCCACGTAAAAGCTTCATGTTCTCCAACACTAACAACTATTGACACAGTAATAATGCCGTCTAAAAACCTTTACAACGATGTATGATTAATGCCGTCTAAAAACCTTTACAACGATGTATGATTAATGCCGTCTAAAAACCTTTACAACGATGTATGATTAATGCCGTCTAAAAACCTTTACAGCGATGTATGATTAATGCCGTCTAAAAACCTTTACAACGATGTATGATTAATGCCGTCTAAAAACCTTTACAACGATGTATGATTAATGCCGTCTAAAAACCTTTACAGCGATGTATGATTAATGCCGTCTAAAAACCTTTACAACGATGTATGATTAATGCCGTCTAAAAACCTTTACAACGATGTATGATTAATGCCGTCTAAAAACCTTTACAGCGATGTATGATTAATGCCGTCTAAAAACCTTTACAACGATGTATGATTAATGCCGTCTAAAAACCTTTACAACGATGTATGATTAATGCCGTCTAAAAACCTTTACAACGATGTATGATTAATGCCGTCTAAAAACCTTTACAACGATGTATGATTAATGCCGTCTAAAAACCATTCACCGCGATGAATGAACATATATAAATCATGCATCACGTGGTGAATGGATTACCAGAACCGCGCCCTTCACTATTTCTTATGATTTATTTCTTGTACAAAAAAAACACTGCTGCAGAGAACGGTCGAAGGTGGTTGAAGTAGAGGACAGACTACATCAGTGACTGGACAAAATAAAGTTTTTCTTCACTTGCCCTCATTGTGAGCGATAGAAATAACAAGAGGAGTCTGTGTGTTCATTCACGACCGGACGTTAGTCTATATCTCCCGACCGTCACGGTTCATGCATCAAATGTGGTACCCCTAGGGCGTACCGGTTTATAGATAGATTGATGTAAAACTCTGATATAACCAAATTTTGCTACAACGTCGGCGGTTGAAAAAGGCGTGTCTCACTATAAGAGGTACATTTTAGAATACTAAAACATATACAACGAAATGTTAAGTGTTTTAGTTATGAGAAACGCTCTAGTCGTCGCCATGTCTACTGTGTGAGAGATTTAAGACTTAACAATAACGAAATGATGAAAGTTAATGATAACATATGACTGAGAACATATGACTTAACGAATGTGACTGAAGCAGTGTGATTGATAACGTGCGACTAAGAGCGAGTGACTGATCGCGTGTGACTGAGCGCGTGTGACTGAGCGCGTGTGACTGCGTGCTTATGACCGCTTCTTGATTTTTGATTAGAAAGCAGCATGATGGAAAACGGGGCATTCCCATAAGTGCTCCACTCTCCGTTCCAACAGACATCCAAGATAATGCAGAAAAAGTATCTTCAGATGTTGATTATGTGATCTTCAGAAAGAGGACACACTTTCTCCTCTCAGCCTGGTTGCCCACATTTCTGTTCTTCTTTGTATATGAACAATATCACCTCCAGCATAGCTTCTTCACTCTGTAACAGATCAGTGACTCCCCATAGTAGGTCAGCCCTATCTCTCCTCAGTAATGTACCCTCAACCACAGCTTTGTCATACCCACCATCAATTACTCTGCTCTTTCTCTATCTATGACCTCTGCGTTACCAGGGTAGTATAGACGTGTAATACTCTGCATGAACACGGTTAGTATAGACGTGTAATACTCTGCATGAACACGGTTAGTATAGACGTGTAATACTCTGCGTGACCAGGGTAGTATAGACGTGTAATACTCTGCGTGACCAGGGTAGTATAGACGTGTAATACTCTGCATGAACACGGTTAGTATAGACGTGTAATACTCTGCATGAACACGGTTAGTATAGACGTGTAATACTCTGCATGAACACGGTTAGTATAGACGTGTAATACTCTGCATGAACACGGTTAGTATAGACGTGTAACACTCTGCATGACCAGGGTAGTATAGACGTGTAACACTCTGCATGACCAGGGTAGTATAGACGTGTAATACTCTGCATGAACACGGTTAGTATAGACGTGTAATACTCTGCATGAACACGGTTAGTATAGACGTGTAATACTCTGCATGACCAGGGTAGTATAGACGTGTAACACTCTGCGTGACCAGGGTAGTATAGACGTTGTAACACTCTGCGTGACCAGGGTAGTATAGACGTGTAACACTCTGCGTGACCAGGGTAGTATAGACGTGTAATACTTTAGACAGCCGATTTGATCAGTAGTATGTTCTACTTCTTTCTTAGCACGCTTCTTTCCTTTTAGCGTAGCACGTCCGTGTGGCAACCGGGTCCTGGATTCAGGGATAAAAGAATAGGGCTATTGTCTACTGTCCATGCATGTCATAGAATGTGACTAAAGAAATTTGGAGTATAGGCTGACAACCTGTCACATATGACATTGCACCTTTGTCCTTTTGTGGCATACTTCTAAGTGATGGGGTTTGCTAGATGTGCCCTCACTGCAGATGGGTCAACAAATCTGACACATGAATGATGCAATATTTGACCTAGACGTGTATGCTGTTATCATGGTAGGACGTGGTAATCATTGGGGCACTAACGCACTGGAATACCTGCCTACAGGGTCTATACATGTATCCATAAACACATCCATGTCTTTGAAAACTTATAAGAGTATTGGTGTCGCCTCAGTTAAACAACTTAGAACCTTTTACTTTTGTCAGATTAGTTGTCAAGAGCTACATGCTCAAAGCTAAAGGGATTATTTCATCATCATCTTGAGTAGCATGCATGATTATAGCACTGAGAGTGACACTGTGTGAGATGGTATTTCAGTCACCAACAGCGCGCCGCTGTCACTGTTCCTCCATTAAATCAGAATGTGTGCTTAATGAGACATAACTATTTATATTTTTATTTAAAGCCAAAATACGATAAAAAATAGATTCCAAAAGATGCGAAAATAAACAAAAGTAATACGCACTTCATATGAGATGTTATGTCCATTTGAGATATTACTTTTATTTGAGGTGTTATTTCCATTTGATACTTTACCTCCTTTTTGGGTGTTACTTCCATTTGAGATATTGCATCCATTTGAGATGTTTATTCCATTTGAGATGTTTATTCCATTTGAGATGTTTATTCCATTTGAGATGTTTCATCCATTTGAGATGTTTATTCCATTTGAGATGTTTATTCCATTTGAGATGTTGCCTCCATTGTTACTTCCATTTAAGATGTACTTAGGGACCTACCATTAATTAACAATACGTTGTCAATATTTGATCATTTTTTCCACTTTTGTATAGATGTTTTCATATTCTAAAACATTATGTGGTTTTTTTTAACAGCATTGTTGACGTCAACTATTTTCAAATATCCCATCCCTCTTATTAATATTTGTTAAACATTTCAGAACCCAACTCCCAGACCCTACTTAATTGTTGACGCAATTTATGGACATCCCCTTTATGATTTCTGTTCATTACGGAATACGTGGCCACTTTTAATCGGAATAAATTCCTACATTATTAAACGAAACGAAATATCGATAAAGAAGCATTTTACAGGTCCAATGCACAAGGAGCGCCCTCCGCCCCCGTGGATATCTTTGGTGGGTTGATTGGGGGGGGGGCCTCCGGGCGTAGTGCCAGATAGGTGCTTCCGGAAGAACACATAGCGATTTTTTTCTCGTCATGAAAGCTGAATGAAACTGCACATAATATTAAAAAGTTCGAATCTGGTCACATATTCCGGTAATAAACCACGATCTCAAATGAGATATGGTGGAGTGAATCCCTTGTTATCAAGAAAGCAACAAAAGACAAAAAGACGTATATTTTTAAAAAATAAAGATCATTTTGTTAAAATGTTTGTTCTGTTTCTGTTTTAAATTGTTAAACTGTGTTACTTCCTGTTCCATTGTTGTTTATTGGCTTACCGAACTCCCATCTACTATTATCTACTTAAGTATACCATATTCCATAAATATTTTGCGCAGTAAAGTAAAATAATCGGCTATGACATTGATCCAAATAGTCAAATAAACGACTAAGACATATATTCAAAACGTCAAATAATCGGCTATGACATTAATTTAAATAGTCACATAATCGGCTATGAAAGAGATTCCAAAAAGTCAAATATTCGACCATAACATAGATTTAAAAAGTCACATAGTTGGCTATGACATTGATTCAAATATTCACTACAGTTTTTACGCAATTTAATTTATCACTCTTATAGTCGTAAGAGTGAGGCAATTTTTCAATCAAATTTCCCAAATTTTTAAGTTAATTAGTTAGTTACTATTATGTCGATAGATCATCATCATATGTGCTCCTATCTCCCCCTAAGTATATCTGTAATTACACAACGACGGACAGTTCCAGTTGTTTAACAAACATTGTTTTGATTTTTATTTGTCCTCATGCTTCCTACCTGAATTTACTTGTATAAGCTATTATTTAAAAAACATTGTCCTGTCTTTATGCTATTTATGTTTATAAGCAGGCATATATTTCCTGATAGTACGAATAAGGATGATCTATGTTTGTGTTTTTGTGGATACGTCAATACTTGTTGTGGATGTTCATTGTTATTGTAATAGCCCTTGTCTCGATTAGTCCGTTCTCAGTTCCTTGAGTACACAGTTTGAAAGTCTTGACGAGATCCCTTTGAGTGTGGGGGGGGGGGGGGAGGGGGAGGGAGAGAGAGAATTTGGGGGGAGCTGTGGTTGATCAAGTACGGAAAACCTGTTTATTGAGTTGCAAGGTGATTCGATGCCGCTAGAACGGTGTCACCCGGAGTAAGAAGAAGTGGGAGACATAGAGAAACTCTACGAAGAATCATTAATAAAGAAGGACTGTCAATGAACCTAAACAACACACAAGAATTGAGAGACCTGGCAACACAAAGACAGAAATGGAAAGCTATGGTTTCTGCCCTGTGCGCCGTGGCCCTGGAGGAACATAACAAAACATAACAGAACGGACCTGGTTCGATTTCCGTCAGTATTAGGAATTATTTGCCTACCATAATAATGTTCATTTCTTGCCAGGCCACATTTCAAGTCCAGTTCATTTATTCTAAACATGGAAAAGGAATCATCGTCTTCATTAATTTCGTTTGATCGTGCAGTTTCTCTAAAAGGGTTTAATCTTGCCTGCGCTATCCATTGCAATGCCATTCGATCAGTGGCAGATCATTCCAATCTATCTGCTCTCTCATTGCATTAAACATCATCCACTGCCATTTTTAAGGTGTCCCAGCAATAAAATTAATATTTGGACACTTTAAAAATATTATTGCTCAATATGAAAGTGGATTAAAAGTTAGGTTTTGGTCATTTTTGGCAATTTTTTATCAGAAATGTTACTAGCTAAAAAATTATCTATTTCATTAATTTGGCAACCCTGGTCACTCCGTCTAATTGACTTATTAATATCATAATTGACTTCTGAAATGACAGAAAAATTACATAACGCATTCACTTCCTGTTTTGCAGGTATGGTTTTGTCATTGCCACATACCTTATAGGACTGTTCATATTCGCTACAATTGTAGGTAAGTAATAATTCATAGGTAATGACTGCAAAAATATGGCTTTTTACCAGTTACAATGTGCAGCACTGAGGAGGAGGAAACTGACATCACTGTTTTTCCTATGGCTGAGGCCCATCATAGAGGCACAGTGACTCAGGACGTGACAATCCTTTTGACTTGAACATTTGGTTGCATGCCTGGAGCTATAGAGAAGTTCGGCATAACCAGTAGTCAATTGGTGGCGGGGAATGAGCACAGTGAACCCTATCTTGGCTACAGTGGCTAGGCGCAGTGCACAGGTTCAAACCTACCTTCCTGGAGGTGTGATAGTTATTCTCTGGCTCTGTCCCGGGGTGGGCCGAAAATCCACAGACTTCCCAGCAATATAATGCCATCTAATGGCATTAGGTCAAAGGGCATGAGCCCATGGACCGCTGGATCAGCAACCAACCAACCAACCAACCAGTTACAATTATTAAGATCCTATATTTTTTACAGTGGCAACATTTGGTTTTGAAACGTGGGCAATAACATCCGCAAAGAAAAGGAAAATATTACCATTTGACATGAAAAGTTATAGAAAGGTAATAAAAATATCATGGACAGAAAGACGAACCAACGCAGACGTCCGCAAAGACGTGAACATAGAAGAAGAATGGTTTCTCAAAATTATCAGACTGCAAGCTAAAACATTTCTACTATATAAAGAGACAATGGTTTAGAACAGGGGTGGGCAAACTTTTTGTGCAGAGGGCCGCATTGAAAATTGTAAAGATTTTGGAGGCCCGCATATAATATTATGTATGTTTTTGTTTAAAATTCTCGGTAAGTAATCAATTAAATATTTTTATTGTAATGAAAGGTAGTTTTACATAATGTAGATAACTTCTGAAATAAATTACATTTCTAACAGACTTACACTATAACAGTATATTTTCTAATATGGATAAAAGGTTTTACAAATATTTTAACAATGTTCGTGTATTTAAAAATGAGTTTGAGGGCCGCAAAATATCCAATGGCGGACCGCATGCGGCCCGCGGGCCGTAGTTTGCCCACCCCTGGTTTAGAAAGATTAATCATGGAGGGAACAATTCCAGGAACGAGAACAAGAGGCAGACCATGACTACGATAGAAACAGGATATCGAATACCTTCTGAACATGATACTCGAAGAGGCTGGACAGCTAACACAGAACAGTGAGGATTACAGAGTGACAGTGAGGGCACTTTTCTGTGAAGGATACACCACAGAAACAGATAATAACTCGGGTGTCGCTATTGCACGGAACGCCATAGCTCGGGCTCGATTGAAGGATAAAGGGGCATTTGTACAGAATGGGTAGTATAGAGTATCGTCTTTGTGGGGGGGGGCGAAAGGGAAGCAGAAAATAATAATACTATGAGCTGCCGTGCAAGAGACAGTAGGAAGTAGGTTCTATTCCCACATCACATGTATATTTAGTTAGCTACTACTTTCACTTAAGTTAGAGAACTTAAAAAAAGAACAGGCTGAACTGCGCAGATATCACATCCGAGTTGCAAACATTATTTGTTAATTCTTCGAACGACACTCTGATAACCAATATGAGTGAGACAGAACGCAGAAAAAGAAGAATGTAGTATTATAAATGATAGGTAACAATGAACCTGTCACTACTAATATAAGAATACTACAGAAAAAAATGATGAAGTCAACGTTTCGGCACTATTTCGTTATAAGATAAGTTTAAAGTGATTTGAGATTTGAAATAATAACGATATGTAAATCTCTACAAGTATTTTCCAGTAGATAAACATTTGGTTTCCTGTATTTATTATAGATTTACTAAAAATTTTCACCGACATAAATTGTTCTGTTGCCTTTCCGCTTTATCTTTCTGCATTGTTAGAAATCTCTGGAGACGGCGTGTGGGGATTACTGTTGGCGCTCACAGCTGTATTGACGGCTATCCCATTTTAGTTTCGTTGCTGTCTGCAACACGTCTTATAGTTGCGAATAAGTCATTTCTTAGTTTTCAACATATCACACGGAAACATATCACTCCTCGGTGCATATTTTTTTTGGGTATCACTGTGACCTTTGTTCTAGATTCATTCTACTGAGAGGTATTACCTAACCTTTGCAGCGTGATTGGGTATGCGCAACGTGTAATTGAAATAGGGGTAGGGTTAGAATCAGTATTTATAATTAGGGTTCGAGTTAGAATTAGTATTTAGAATTAGTATAGGATTAGCATGTGCATAAGTTGTGATATTTAACCTACTTATATTCAGATTTCTAAAAGAAAACTCATCTGCGTCGGGAGATTTGACGTCACGGCATCAATCGGTTTGATTGGTGTTTTACGGAATTCCCTGACGTCAGCTAGTTAAAAATGTAAACAGTTTATTATGTATAGTGCAGTAAAGACCTAAAAGAAAATTTACCCACTACTCTTCTATTGGCATTGCAACGTACAACCAATATGCGTGCGACAGCTATCTTGGACTTTAAAGTCTTTAAAAAAGCTTAAAGCTTCCCATATTAAAAAAAGAATACCAGAGACAGTAATCTGGAAATTGATTTTAAACTCTACTGCATAGCCTTATAAAATATCCTTCTTCAGTGTTCGTTCTCAAACTCCTGCAGATTGGCAGGATGTAGTCCGGAGAATGCAATGCCCTAAGTCATGGTTTACAGCGGTGCTACGATATCTGACACATCCGACCAGCATGGCTTGTGGGTCATTTTTACCCTTTATAGACTGGGGCACTCTAGTTCCAATCTATAACTTTCATAGTCGTCTCTTACAACATGCATTGAAGACAAAATAATGTTGCTGTACTTTGCCCCCCCCCTTTTCGGGCTTAGAAAGCAGCATATAGTACCGGATGAACTACATACTGCAAATCTAAAATATGTACTCACTTCGCAAAACTGAAATCCAATAGGTGAAGCTTCAAACAAGGTAATGAAGTTTTGATAATTGTACGAAACACACATAGGCACACACACAAATCGACGTTTAAGCCGAAAGACCTTTATCAAGGATCACCAATACATATAAATCGAAAACAACAAGTAGGGACGACACAACTTGCGTTCACATGTAGTAAGTTGGTCGAAATGATAGCTCATACTGCAAATCTGCAGGATTTTGAGAACAGACGCAGTAGAAGAAGATGGTCACATTTAAAATGATCTTTTTAGAAGCACAATAGACATTGGACAATGTGATCTGTTATAAACAACCAAATCTAACCTGTATGTCCACAGGTCAAGTCAGTAACGTGATTACTAATAGAAATGCTAGCAGAATTGAATTTGAGCGCATGTTGGTAAGTATTGACACAAAATTCCATGTGTTTTATTTATATATTTTTACGGTTAGGTTACAAATTTTGGTACTTGTCTGTTAGATAACCCGTATACATTTTAATTGAGATCGAAAGGAAATGAGGGTGACTGGTTTACGATCGCAGTGTTGCCAACTAGGTCTGTAAATAAACTGCAATATTCTAGTGTACAGTGTTGTTATTCTTTGTTTACTTTTGGGACCTGGCAACAGGCAGACATGCATGCCAGAAGCTTTGTTGGTACATTACCCTTACATATTATTAAGAACATAATTTTGATTTGATTTTAGTTACGTTAGGGTTGTGAAACGTCTATTTTATACACTTCTCCTTCCAGTTTCACCTATATATGTCATGGCGCAACTATTGTATAAAGACAGCTGATGGTGCATATGATGGCATAAATGGCGTTCCGGAATACACGTGTGAAACCCTCTTCAGTGATGAAGGTGGATTTAGGAAATTTACAGACAGGGTCTTGGTGACATAGTCACATGTGTAGCATATATTGCGCTTGCAGCTGATGGTGCTGTAATGGTTAGGGATGTCAGGCTGGAGATGACTCCGGATTTGTAGGTAACTGAGGGCGAGGATATTGCTGCTAAGTTGGAAACCTTAGCACAGCTAAAACAGTTGTGACTTGTTTGTTTAGATATCCAATTTCTGTAGAGTAGTTCTACTCTTGGCAGCTCAATGCCATTCTTAAAAAAGCACAGTCGTCAAATAAGTTGTAGTTATTCATACAGTGAGTTACTGACTATTACTCGTGTCTTTAAAAGTTTATTCCTGGAAGTTGAAAAGGAAGGGCAGTCAATAAGGATTTAAGGACTACAGTACATTTAGGATAACAATAAGGATAAATAATTAGGATGTACAATAAGGATAACAGTATTCCACTGTTTTGTTGGGATGAGAACAGTGTCTAAAATTAGGTAGTTTTTCCAGTAATACATTCAGTGAAACTGCAGAAGTTAGAGAATGAACGCAGAAAAAGAAGATTACAGAAATGTTGTGCATTGTGTTTGTTTTTATGACAATAATGATACATTTCTTTTTATTGTCTAAAGGTTATTGCTACTGTGTTGTGTGCATTTCTTAAAACAGGACAGCGCCAAACTTTACATGCAAACACATCACGTCCCTCACAATCTACAGAAGCGTGTCCAAAGGTGGTATGACTATGTATGGTCCAGAGGCAGGTTGAATGGTTGTGACATCAACTCTCTTGGTCTGCTCCCAGATAAACTGAAGACAGAGCTGGCTATTCATGTCAATTTGGCGACACTTAAGAAGGTAATTTACTACCATGATTAAAGAGTGGCTATTTAAAATATAAGACTTGCAAACTAAACTGGAAATAATTCTTCTAACGTGGCGCATTTTACCGTGATTTTCATTGAATGTCGACAAAAAAGTATACACAAAGTGGCCAATAAAAATCACGGAAAAAGTAAACTGCATCACTTTAGAAGGTTGATTGACTATGAGCCAGCAGGACTGTATAATTGGAGAAAGGCACGATTAAAGAAGTGTTTACACTGATATGTCCTTGAGACACCATCCACCGCCACTGCGACACAAACTATTTTTTATTAGCGTAGCTAGTGACACTTCCACACAAAAAAATTGTCATTCATATAGTCTTGTAAATGTATTTACACCACACCACCAGAGAACAGTGTTCGAATACTAAATACATACACGCAAATTACATAGGTATGTCGACTCATGTACAAACACATACACACACGTTACACAGGTATGTAAACTCTTGTACAAATGAATACACACAAGGTACACAGGTATGTAGACTCTTGTATAAACACATACACAAGGTACACATGTAATACACTCTTGTACAAACACATACACATAAGGTACACAGGTATGTAAACTCTTGTACAAACACATACACATAAGGTACACAGGTATGTAAACTCTTGTATAAACACATACATATAAGATACACAGGTATTTAGATGATTCGATGTATCAGGAGAACAGATAGAGTAATGATCACTTTCTTGTTCCCTCTACATTGAGGCTGTTCATAAATCGAGGTAACAATAATTTGCCACATTGTGACAAACCTCCCCCTCCACCACCACCGTTTATTTAATCAAAAACTGTAAATAATTCAGTGGACTTCCCCCCCCCACCCCTAAAAGCTACATTATGTCCAAAACAGTTACACTCCCTGTCCCGGGAGAAAAAATTCAGAAAAAAGGACGATACAACTACATGATGTGTTTCAGATATTTTGGTAAATTGTTTCAAATTCAAACAATTTAAATTGTGGATAAAAACAGCATTATTGACATCTGCTAACTGTCATGTCCCCGCCCACGTCCCACTATACACTTGTAAACATCTGGCAAAATGTTTTAATTTTTTTCTTAACTCTCGCCCAATTGTGAATGTTACCTACGGATATCCCCATTCACTTCTTCACGAGAACATGGATAGAGTGTAACAGACTTTGTTGCTCCCAGCATTATTTTCTTCACGAGAACATGGATAGAGTGGAACAGACTTTGTTGCTCCCAGAATTATTTTCTTCACGAGAACATGGATAGAGTGTAACAGACTTTGTTGCTCCCAGCATTATTTTCTTCACGAGAACATGGATAGAGTGTAACAGACTTTGTTGCTCCCAGCATTATTTTCTTCACGAGAACATGGATAGAGTGGAACAGACTTTGTTGCTCCCATCATTATTTTCTTCACGAGAACATGGATAGAGTGTAACAGACTTTGTTGCTCCCATCATTATTTTCTTCACGAGAACATGGATAGAGTGTAACAGACTTTGTTGCTCCCGGCATTATTTTCTTCACGAGAACATGGATAGAGTGGAACAGACTTTGTTGCTCCCATCATTATTTTCTTCACGAGAACATGGATAGAGTGTAACAAACTTTGTTGCTCCCAGCATTATTTTCTTCACGAGAACATGGATAGAGTGTAACAAACTTTGTTGCTCCCAGCATTATTTTCTTCACGAGAACATGGATAGAGTGTAACAGACTTTGTTGCTCCCGGCATTATTTTCTTCACGAGAACATGGATAGAGTGGAACAGACTTTGTTGCTCCCAACTTTTTTTTTCTTCACGAGAACATGGATAGAGTGTAACAGACTTTGTTGCTCCCGGCATTATTTTCTTCACGAGAACATGGATAGAGTGGAACAGACTTTGTTGCTCCCATCATTATTTTCTTCACGAGAACATGGATAGAGTGTAACAGACTTTGTTGCTCCCAGCATTATTTTCTTCACGAGAACATGGATAGAGTGTAACAGACTTTGTTGCTCCCAGCATTATTTTCTTCACGAGAACATGGATAGAGTGGAACAGACTTTGTTGCTCCCAGCATTATTTTCTTCACGAGAACATGGATAGAGTGTAACAGACTTTGTTGCTCCCATCATTATTTTCTTCACGAGAACATGGATAGAGTGTAACAGACTTTGTTGCTCCCAGCATTATTTTCTTCACGAGAACATGGATAGAGTGTAACAGACTTTGTTGCTCCCAGAATTATTTTCTTCACGAGAACATGGATAGAGTGGAACAGACTTTGTTGCTCCCATCATTATTTTCTTCACGAGAACATGGATAGAGTGTAACAGACTTTGTTGCTCCCAGAATTATTTTCTTCACGAGAACATGGATAGAGTGGAACAGACTTTGTTGCTCCCAGCATTATTTTCTTCACGAGAACATGGATAGAGTGGAACAGACTTTGTTGCTCCCAACTTTTTTTTTCTTCACGAGAACATGGATAGAGTGTAACAGACTTTGTTGCTCCCATCATTATTTTCTTCACGAGAACATGGATAGAGTGGAACAGACTTTGTTGCTCCCATCATTATTTTCTTCACGAGAACATGGATAGAGTGTAACAGACTTTGTTGCTCCCAGCATTATTTTCTTCACGAGAACATGGATAGAGTGTAACAGACTTTGTTGCTCCCAGCATTATTTTCTTCACGAGAACATGGATAGAGTGGAACAGACTTTGTTGCTCCCAGCATTATTTTCTTCACGAGAACATGGATAGAGTGTAACAGACTTTGTTGCTCCCATCATTATTTTCTTCACGAGAACATGGATAGAGTGTAACAGACTTTGTTGCTCCCAGCATTATTTTCTTCACGAGAACATGGATAGAGTGTAACAGACTTTGTTGCTCCCAGAATTATTTTCTTCACGAGAACATGGATAGAGTGGAACAGACTTTGTTGCTCCCATCATTATTTTCTTCACGAGAACATGGATAGAGTGTAACAGACTTTGTTGCTCCCATCATTATTTTCTTCACGAGAACATGGATAGAGTGTAACAGACTTTGTTGCTCCCGGCATTATTTTCTTCACGAGAACATGGATAGAGTGGAACAGACTTTGTTGCTCCCATCATTATTTTCTTCACGAGAACATGGATAGAGTGTAACAAACTTTGTTGCTCCCAGCATTATTTTCTTCACGAGAACATGGATAGAGTGTAACAGACTTTGTTGCTCCCATCATTATTTTCTTCACGAGAACATGGATAGAGTGGAACAGACTTTGTTGCTCCCAACTTTTTTTTTCTTCACGAGAACATGGATAGAGTGTAACAGACTTTGTTGCTCCCAGCATTATTTTCTTCACGAGAACATGGATAGAGTGTAACAGACTTTGTTGCTCCCAGCATTATTTTCTTCACGAGAACATGGATAGAGTGTAACAGACTTTGTTGCTCCCAGCATTATTTTCTTCACGAGAACATGGATAGAGTGTAACAGACTTTGTTGCTCCCAGAATTATTTTCTTCACGAGAACATGGATAGAGTGGAACAGACTTTGTTGCTCCCAGCATTATTTTCTTCACGAGAACATGGATAGAGTGGAACAGACTTTGTTTCTCCCGGCATCATTTTCTTCACGGGAACAATAATACAGTGTGACACGGAACAATAATACGTTGTTATTCCTTGCGGTAACTCTTCACGGGAATAGCTATAGAGTGTCACAGGCTTCGTTTCTCCCTGAATTAACTTCTTCACGGGAACATGTATACAGTGTAACTGACGTTGTTGTTCCCTGCATTATTTCTTTCACGGGAACAGCTATAGCGTGCCACACACTTTGTTGTTCCTAGAGTTATTATTCTTCACCAGAACAGGTATACAGTATCACATACTTTGTTGCTCCCAGAGTTATTTTTCTTCACAAGAACAGGTATACAGTATCACATACTTTGTTGCTCCCAGAGTTATTTTTCTTCACAAGAACAGGTATTCAGTATCACATACTTTGTTGCTCCCAGAGTTATTTTTCTTCACGAGAGCAAGTGTGAAGAGTGTCACTCTTCATGTCATTAGATCAGTTAAATATTAGGTTGCCTTCATTTATCATTAAATCAGCTAGTCTTCTTCACGAGAACAAGTATAGAGTCACATTTTGTTGCTCTCTGATAATTGGTAACTTGCGTAGGTCCTATACTTTGATTCGCCGGCAAATGAAAAGCATGGGAAACGTTGAATCAGCAAAGATAAATGCCATTTGGGGATCCGCGCAAAGAATTATTTTGGAAAACGACTTGGATAAATACCTAAACTGACGTCACCATTGGAAATACGATACTTGTCAAGACAAAGTAAACACAAAGTGAACAACGAAATTCACGGAAAAGATAAATTCATCACTTTAGAAGGTTGATTTCAGCATGGCTGTATACATGACGAAAGCCATGTTGTTTGGTTCCGTTTTTTGTCAAAGGTATAAAATCATATATTTCTAAACAGGAGACTAGCTTTGTTATTAATTTTACTACCAGGGGAAATTGGGTCGAGGTCAGCTATAAACTGAGGACATGATATCTTAGCAGGGTATGGCTATACCGTAAGTCAATGTCCTTGATGGTTTAGCAAAAACTGATATAAAATAAATAAGATAACCTTTTGAGTTATGTTTTACGTTAGAATTTTTATTTGCATAGGAAACTTTCTTCAGGCTGATGCTTAGACCGAAAATAATGAAAGAAAACATGGCGGGGATATGGCGTATCTCTGCGTATTCCCAAAAAAACAACACTTGTTCTTTATTATGTGCCTTGATCTTACTGTCGTTTCTTGGTGACATAGGTGACCATATTCCATGAGTGTGAACCAGAGTTCCTGCATGACCTCGTCCTTAAGATGAAAGCGTATATATTCACTCCAGGTGATCTCATTTGTAGGAGAGGGGAAGTAGCTAGGGAGATGTTCATTATTTCAGATGGTGTGGTGGAAATTATCAGGTACGTATACGCAAGTCATGTTATAGGCCTAATCTATTACAATATTTCAGGTCTCCGTGATAACAATATGATTACTGAATATTTCAAGTGTGTTAGGTTTAGGTATGAATAACATGCATGCAATGGAAGTCTATCAATGCAGACCAGAATTTGAGTGCTGAGATGTTATATCGAACCAATTCTTTTTTATTGATGACTGTATACATGAACTGTAGATAAAAAATTCAGTGAATTAGAGGCTAGAGAGATGTGGTTTCTGAGAAGAATGATGAAAATACCATGGACTGCTAAGAAAAATAATGCAGAGGTTCTCGTTGATACTGGCGTAAAAAAAAATCATAACAAACATTAGGGGCCGACAGTCAAGATTTCTAGGGCATGTGCTGAGAAGAACATAGATTGAGCACTAAATAACCACTGGAAAGATCAAGGGGAAAAGAGATGGGGGCGACAAAGATAAAAGTTGCTAGATGAACTATTATTGTGGCACGGTAGAAGTTCACCAACCGAGCTTATTGACAATACAAAAGACAGAGAGTCATGATCGCCTATGCCACTCGGCATGGCACGTGATTGATTGATTGATGAATAACATGTACTTGTAACATGCATAACGATGGCGAATGGTCGAGAGATTAGAGAGTTGGTCTCATACCCATGAGGTCTAGAGTTCCGATCCCCGGTAAGGAGTGGGCTTTTATCTTCTGAGTGTATATTTTTTTTTAATTCACCCTGAACGTGACGTGATGACAGCACGGACATGCGGCCTTTATCACACACCCACTAGAATACTTCCTAACGGAAAAACGCAGTATAAGGTGGGTTTTTTTTTGCACATGTAAAAAAAGTGGAAACGTTGTATATTAATGAGTCTATGAGCGTGGTATCCCTTTTTCTATAATATGTTTTTCTAGACGAATATATTTTATCAAAAAAGAATGCAGAAATAAACTAAAGTGGTTTTAATACTAAATATTTCAGTTTTAAAAAACTAACTAAAGTAAAGCTAAATAAGAAAAAATATATCTTGCAAAACATACCTAAATTATTTTTATTTACTTCACCAATAATGTGCGTTTACAAATTTAAATACACGCCGAATATCATACAAGTTATGTATAATGACAATTACAAGGATCCACCAAACAACATCTGGCTATCAAGGGAGGCAACCGTTAAAATTGTTAACACAAAAATGACAAAGATATATAAGTCGAAATGGTTTGTTAAAAAAAATTCACCGTTTAATATAGGATTAAAACAATCCTGATTTTTAGGGCATATGGTGAGTGATGCAAAACTTAAACATTTAGTAACAACCGGAAAGATCAAAGGGATAAGAAACAGAGGAAGACGAAGGCATAAGTTGCTGGATGGGTACAAGAAAATGTCACCAAATTAAATTATAGTATATTTCAAAATAAATATTTTTTTTAAATTCAAAAAAAGTTAATTTCACCAAATTCACTTAAACAAACTTATTATCTTGTGTTGACAAGAGACAGAGATTTGTGGAGAAACATTATAGCCTACACTAACGTCGTCATAATAATAGTAGTAATAATAATCACACTAATAATAGTCAAAATAATCATACTATTAATAAGAATAATTATTAGTATAAATACATCAAAATAGTAATAATAAAAATAACATTAATCGTTATCATCACCGCCATCATCATCATCATAATCCCCACCATCACCAGCACCTCCACCACTACCAACGTCATCATCACTACCTCAATCAATCTTACACCACAAGCACCATCACCGCCACATCACACCAACCATGAACATCATCATCAATGACTTAATGAAATGTTGGCATCATTTTCTAGTACTAACTGGCTCTATGGTAACTTTTGTTTCTTCACGTTGTCTCCTTGACTTGTGTGATTTAGTGAGAGCGGTGTCATGCTCATGAGAATGGGAGCAGGTGACTTCTTTGGAGAAATTGGAATCCTAAACTTAGATGGGGGCATTAACAGGTCAGTAGCAATCTCTTAACAATGTTTCTGTGGGTTTTTTTTTGTTTCTCATACCCATCATCAGGTAAGTAACAATCTTACTTTAATGATCTTATTTTTCTATTTGTTCACCACATTTTATTGTTTTTTCATGCCATGCCAATTTTCGCTTGCGAAGGAGGAACATTGTCATCATCATCATCATCACCATTAGCACTCTTATCAATTTTGTTGTTTTCTTTGCTATCATACCCATCAATTGGTTAGAATCTGTTCGCTTTAAGAATGAAGTCGGTCAAAACACACACCAACATTACTCCGCGAGAAAGGGTGATTTTTAAACAGCTAATGACATGTAAAAACAATATTATTTCTTCTTCCTCTTCTGCGTTCATTCTCAAACTCGTGCAGATTAGCAGGATGTAGTCTGGAGAAAGGAATGCGTTGTGTCATGGTTTACAGCATTGCTGCGATATCTGCGCCTTTCGGCCTGACACATTCGACTTCAGCATGGCTTTGGGTCACTGACCCTATATGGGATGGGACAGCCAACTTCATCCCATAACCTCCTTAGTCGCCTTTTACAACATGTGTGGAAGGTAAACAGTATTGCTATTCTTTGTTCCCCTTTCGGGCCACGGCAACACATGGGCGACAATACTATTTAAAACATTTTAAAACAATTAAAACAATATTTAAAAAACACTTAAAAACGAAATTTGAAAACAATATTATTGAGCACTTAACAATCGATTAATGCGTTCTGCGTCAAACAACCAATCAGAAGCACTGACCCACTTCATTTTTAGAGTGAACAGAGTTGAGTAACAATCGTATCAATGCTGCTGTTGTTGTGTGTTATCATACTCATCAACAGAATAGTAACAATTTTATCAATGTTGTTGTTTTTACTTTCCATCAAACTCATCAACAGAATAGTAACAATTTTATCAATATTGTTGTTTTTACTTTCCATCATACTCATCAACAGAATAGTAACAATATTATCAATGTTGTTGTTTACTTTGCTATCAAACTCATCAACGGTTTAGTAACAATATTATCAATGTTGTTGTTTTTATTTGCTTTTATACTCACTTGCTGTCCGATGTTATTACAAGAGCACCTTCTACTTGTGTCTTTCATTCACACTCCGTTTGGGTTTAGCCATACATTAGTCAACAATTAGGGGAGAGGACGAAAGTTGACAGTGGTTGACAGGGAGAATGAGAAGGATGACATTAATAGTTGACATTAACAATGGTTTTCATACAGCAAATCGCCCGTGTGTTGCCGGGGCCTGAAAGGGGAGCAAAGAATAGCAACACTGTTTACCTTCCATGCATGTTGTAAAAGGCGACTAAGGAGGTTATGGGATGGAGTTGGCTGTCCCATACTATATAGGGTCAGTGACCCAAAGCCATGCTAAAATCGGATGTGCCAGGCCGAAAGGCGCAGATACCGCAGCAATGCTGTAAACCATGACACAACGCATTCCATTCTCCGGACTACATCCTGCTAATTTGCAAGAGTTTGAGAACGAACGTAGAAGAAGAAGATACAGCACATGAAAATAAGTTGTCTGAATTAGAAAAATGTTTCCAAAAGAAATGTTAAAAGATTTGTTTAAAGTACTTTTTCTATTTAAATATTGTCTAAATGGAGGAAGTGACACAATTAAGCAGGAGCAATCCCTAAATTCTTGACAAGAATGGGGTAAACATCGTCCCAAAAAAAATAGTGCCGTAATTTCTAAAACTCGTAGATTACGTCTTCGTGTGTGCTCCTAGTTGATGCTTTTCTTGGAATTTGAAAATTAGATGATTAAAAGCACATTTAGTGCGGAACAAAGCATTGGACGTGCGTCCACCGTTGTTTTATTAGGGTGTATACCCATTTTCAGGACTGGCAACATCACGGAATGATCTGGTCGTGATTTTTGTAAACTCGTTGGAATGGCTGAGGACAGAAGTGCTTGGATGGACTTTTCTGATGTCTTCAGTGTGGCCCGGTAAGACATCTCCAGTGCGGCACCCTTAAGTCCCTGTCGTCTCCGGTGTGGCATCCATACGACCCTGGTGTCTACAGTGTTGCAGCCTTAGACCCTGATGTCTCCAGTGTGGCACCCCTACGACTCTGATGTCTCCAGTGTGGCACCCCCTACAACCCCTAAATCGTCAGTGTGGCACCCCTACGACCCTAATGTATTAATGTGGCATCCCTACAACCCTGTTGTCTCCAGTATGGCACCTCTATGATGTTAATGTCTCCAGTGTGGCACCTCTACGATCCTGATGTCTCCAATATGGTACCTACTTTTTTTGTTAGGTACACTCTGTCAACTAAAGAGGTGGATCCATCTTAGCCACGTGACAATTAAAAAGTAGGGCAATTAAGTTGCGCAAATTAGATTAAGCAAATTAAGTCAAGTGGATGGAATCAAGTATCTTGGCAGAATTTTAACAAAAGATGACCATCACTTCATAAAAATAAAGAAGAGGATTACACAAGCCGTCAGAATTTAAAAAAAAATAATATAGAAATGATCTATGCTATGGGGTACTATCAATGCATATGTGAATTCAAGTGATAGGATGCTATAGCGAACCTAGTATTGTTTTATGGATGTGAAGCATATACGGTAAACAATAACGTTCAAAGTGAACTGGAGGCTATTGAGATGTAGTTTTTGAGAAGAATTAGGAAAACTCCACGTACAGCCATGAAACCTAATGTAGAAGTCCTCAGAGATTCTTGAGTAAATAGACAAATTATAGTAAAAATTAGAAGCAGACTATTAAGATGTTTAGAGATTCTTTATTTTTGATTAGAAAACTGGCCTCACAGCACGTGGGACATTCCCATTAGTGCTCCGCCTTCTGTTCCACTATCTCTTTTCTGCCGCAGATACAAGTTCAGTTTGGTTAAAGCCCTTTCAGTGATGAAACACTCTCTCATTTCTGCCGCAGATACAAGTTCAGTTTGGTTAAAGCCCTTTCAGTGATGAAACACTCTCTCATTTCTGCCGCAGATACAAGTTCAGTTTGGTTAAAGCCCTGTCAGTGATGAAACACTCATTTCTGCCGCAGATACAAGTTCAGTTTGGTTAAAGCCCTTTCAGTGATGAAACACTCTCTCATTTCTGCCGCAGATACAAGTTCAGTTTGGTTAAAGCCCTGTCAGTGATGAAACACTCATTTCTGCCGCAGATACAAGTTCAGTTTGGTTAAAGCCCTGTCAGTGATGAAACACTCTCTCATTTCTGCCGCAGATACAAGTTCAGTTTGGTTAAAGCCCTGTCAGTGATGAAACACTCTCTCATTTCTGTCGCAGATACAAGTTCAGTTTGGTTAAAGCCCTGTCAGTGATGAAACACTCATTTCTGCCGCAGATACAAGTTCAGTTTGGTTAAAGCCCTTTCAGTGATGAAACACTCTCTCATTTCTGCCGCAGATACAAATTCAGTTTGGTTACATGAGGGAGCACGATTATTAAATATCAGGCAGGTCGACATTCCTGGTTTCACATCTCAGAAATACGTGTCTGTATTGACACATCTAAATCATGCTGAAAAAAGATTTCCCATATCGCTCTTATCTGATTTTTTGACAGGTCCCCATTAGATAACCACACCCACAAATACGTTTCCAATGGCAACCTATAAATATCCACAAGCACAAATATGTGTGATTAACATGTGATCTTATTTTGATCAGCAGAGGTTAAGTGATTGCTCAGGGTTGTCTCCCCATCATCTAAAATAAGAACTGTCAGGAACGGTAACCACTCGAGATAACACAATTTTGTACGAGTTCAATCCCTTATTGATGCTAGGTTTACCAGAAGTTATTGCTGTTAAGGTGATTATAGACAAACTATTAGATTTGTTTACTTAGCGTACAGCTCGTAAACAGCTTCAGATGATATGCTGACGTCATTCCTACATTATAATATTAAAGTGGATCTTGTTATGAGAATTGATGTCGATGATGTACTTCTTGTGGCAGTTTCATCCGCTTTTGAAATAATTCATCGATTAATGGAATCAATTGATTGAGCAATTTTCTCATTGACATTCATCTGCTCCCTTCAGTCGCTCACTCTCTCTACATTTTTCTCTCACTGTCACGTGCTAACTCAGCTGGTTTGTGATTGGTGGTTGATATCATTGAGGATATTATAGAGCTGTTCTTCCAAGCCAAGGGCCACTGTCTCACAATTCTCCAATAGAAGACCCACCAAAAGAATTCAATCGAGCCTTTTGGATTATGTTCTTGATTATTCCTGTGCATTTCATTGGTCGACTTTGGCAGGGAACACCCGCGCGACACAAAGTGTATAAATAGTGACCTACGAAAATCACAGCAAAAAATACACACAAACATCCCGCCATATGAGAAGATTGCTTCTGCTTCTTTTTTATTGTGATTATAGGTCCTATTAGGTGATTGATTGTGATATTTGGTCCTATTAGGTGATTTATTGTGATATTAGGTCCTATTAGGTGATTGTGATATTATGTCCTATTAGGTGATTTATTGTGATATTTGGTCCTATTAGGTGATTTATTGTGATATTAGGTCCTATTAGGTGATTGATTGTGATATTAGGTCGTATTAGGTGATTGATTGTGATATTAGGTCGTATTAGGTGATTGATTGTGATATTAGGTCGTATTAGGTGATTGATTGTGATATTAGGTCCTATTAGGTGATTGGTTGTGATATTAGGTCCTATTATGTGATTGATTGTGATATTAGGTCCTATTAGGTGATTGATTGTGATATTAGGTCCTATTATGTGATTTATTGTGATATTAGGTCCTATTAGGTGATTGATTGTGATATTAGGTCTTATTAGGTGATTGTGATATTAGGTCCTATTAGGTGATTGGTAGTGATATTAGGTCCTATTAGGTGATTGATTGCTTTGCAAAATAAGGCTGTAATTGGCAGACTGCGTGACAATAGACTGTGTGACAATAGACTACGTGACAATAGACTACGTGACAATAGACTACGTGACAATAGACTACATGACAATAGATTACGTGACAATAGACTACGTGACAATAGACTGTGTGACAATAGACTGTGTGACAATAGACTACGTGACAATAGATTACGTGACAATAGACTACGTGACAATAGACTACATGACAATAGACTACGTGACAATAGACTGAGTGACAATAGACTACGTGACAATAGACTACATGACAATTGACTACGTGACAATAGACTGAGTGACAATAGACTACGTGACAATAGACTGTGTGACAATAGACTACGTGACAATAGACTACGTGACAATAGACTACATGACAATAGACTACGTGACAATAGACTGAGTGACAATAGACTGAGTGACAATAGACTACGTGACAATAGACTACATGACAATTGACTACGTGACAATAGACTACGTGACAATAGACTACATGACACTTGACTACGTGACAATAGACTGAGTGACAACAGACTACATGACAATTGACTACGTGACAATAGACTGAGGGACAATAGACTACGTGACAATAGACTACATGACAATAGACTACGTGACAATAGACTGAGTGACAATAGACTACGTGACAATAGACTACATGACAATTGACTACGTGACAATTGACTGCATGACAACAGACTGTGTGATAATGTGTTGGAACGAATGACATTAGGCGCGACACAAAATTAAAAATAGTTCGTGACATTGTGCTCACTACATTGCTATTTGCTTGTGAAAAAAGGGACACTATATCAGACATGTCAGATCTCTTGCGCATAATTAATTCGGAATAGTAGTCCTACCAAGCAGTCACATTTACATAATCAATTCGAAATAGTAGGCCTACCAAGCAGTCACATTTACATAATCAATTCGGAATAGTACCAAACAGTCACGTTTACATAATTAATTCGGAATAGTACCAAGCAGTCACATTTACATAATCAATTCGAAATAGTAGGCCTACCAAGCAGTCACATTTACATAATCAATTCGAAATAGTAGGCGTAACAAACAGGGTACGTTTACATAATCATTTCGAAATAGTAGGCCTACAAAACAGTCGCGTTTACATAATCAATTCGGAATAGTAGGCGTACCAAACAGTCACATTTACATAATCATTTCGAAATAGTAGGCCTACCAAACAGTCACGTTTACAAAATCAATCCAAAATAGTGGGCGTAACAAACAGTTACGTTTACATAATCAGTTCGAAATAGTACCAAACAGTCACGTTTAACAAAACTTGAAAACATCTGGGGAAACTTTGGAGAAAAAAAGTGCTGAGCATGTAATAATTATTGGTGGTTGAAATAAATCAGATATGATTATTGCTGAATTATTCGTGCACCCAAGTGTCAACCGAGTCCTGGACTTCTAGTTCAGGGTGCAAAGAATAGGGTTACTGTCTTCTTTCCAGTCATGTCGCAGGAGACGACTAAGGAAAGTTGGGAGATATGCTGATAACTTGTCATCTGTGATAAAAATGTTTGTCCTATCTTGTCTCAATTTCTTAGTTTTGTCTTCTATCAAATAATCTCCCTGGATGACACACAGATGCAAGCATGCGGACATTGCAATTTTGTCCTTTTGTGGCAGATATTTCGGCGACAGTGAATGCTAGAAATGGCCCGTCAACACATCTGACAGAGGTGACAGAAAAATGAAGGAATAATTGGCCTAGAAGTGTGTACTGTGTTCCTGGCTGGATGTGGTAATCAAGGATACTGATGCATTGGAATGCCACATAACGGAGAACAACAAGCATTCATAAACCTCCTTTGCACAATCATGCCTTTTAAATAACCTTATATAAGTCCGGTTGCCGCCTCAGTCACACTACCAAAATATAAGTTGTAATATTCTCAGAAAGGATATCGGTTGTCAAGATATACCAGCTCACAGCTAGAGGGATTATTCCATCATTATCATCACCATCAATTATTCGCGACCGCAGAAACTAGAAACACACCGCCATATTTGAAAACACACGCAATCAAAACGTCTGCCCGGATCAAGCATCGATTTGCTGTTAAGTTTCTGTTATTTCTTCCGTCTGTTTCTACAAGAGAAAAAGTATACAAAGGGGAATCAATCTGATTGGATATTTATGTACATAACTCATTACTTATTCATTCTGCCAAACTCCGGGTCGCTTATTTGTCGCTAGGATCCTTGACTCAATTAGCCTCTGATGTCAAAGTGATTGCTAGTCACGCAAGTCTCTATATTGGCCATTCGATAAAGGTCGTTAGTAAGCGCTATAAAGGAAATGAACGGCTTCACTCTAGCTCGATGGTTCTCATATTTTACTTGATAGGCCTATAGTTGCTGTCCACATAATACGGCAACAATTTTTAGCCCCACCATTCTTAGTCAACAACTGTCAAGAATTCAGCCCCACCATCGTTAATCAACAACTGTCGATAATTCAGCCCCATCATCGTTAGTCAACAACTGTCAAGAATTTAGCCCCTTCCCTCCTTTTTCTGATTAAATATATTACAGAAAGTTAAACAGCTACTGTTGTCATCTGTGGTTGTAATGATAAAATTGTAAGACAGCGATAAAAAGGTCAAACATCCGTGACACTGTGAGGCGGTTAGGTACAGGAACCAGTTCTCTTGTACGGCTGGTCGACTGTGCTATCGATATGACTACGACGAAGAAGTCGCGTGTGCCTGGATATTGGCCCAAATGAAACAGGGACACATTTGCTGTCTCTGGACTACATCCTTCTGGAAACTTCTAGAACAATTGTCATGCTATAAGAGGGATCCGTTATAAGTTTGAGATCAGCGCACACAAAACTAATAATATACTCCCCTCTCCTCCCAATAATTACCAGAAAACTACTTTAAAACTTCGCGATTTTTTACCAGAAATTTAGAGAAGCATTTCATGCTCAAACAATATAATTATTGTATACAACACAGTATTATTTACTGTCAATGTTTGCTCATTCTTCTCTCTCCCTTGTTGACAACTGTCAGACCCCTCCAAGCCCGTCTAATTGTTGACAACTTCAGACCCCTCCAAGCCCGACTATTTGTTGGCGCATTTAAGGATATACTCGATACTTCGTCATGTTTTTGTTCATCTTAGTATTTCTGGTGAGATAATCTACATGGGCCTATTTAAAAAAATAAGAAATTCAATTGTCTGCAACATTCAGCAATATTCACTGCTACAAAACGCCTATAAAACCTGCATGCAATGACGTAGATTTTCCTCTCCTTTACTCAACATATACCAAACTGTAAAACCTGCATGCAATGACGTAGGATTTCCTCTCCTTTACTCAACATATACCAAACTGTAAAACCTGCATACAATGACGTAGGTTTTCCTCTCCTTTACTCAACATATACCGAACTGTAAAACCTGCATGTAATGTCGTAGGTTTTCCTCTCCTTTACTCAACATATACCAAACTGTAAAACCTGCATGCAATGACGTAGATTTTCCTCTCCTTTACTCAACATATACCGAACTGTAAAACCTGCATGTAATGTCCTTGGTATTATTAAAAAAGAGGAGAAGGTCTTACCTAAAAAAGAAGACATTCGTCTGTTTTCCTTTTTAGATTATATGGCAGGAAATTTGAAGACTTTGGTGTGATAAATCCCTAAAGGGATTGGGGGATTTGGGGGCGGGGGAGAAAATGTAAGTTTCTATTGCTAAAAGTCATATTCAGATTTGGAAGCACCCCCAAATTTTCCTCTCCTCCCTTATTATCGGGCCTGCTTACGTGGCTCTGTAGTTGTGATAGTCTTGGATATAAAGTGTTTTGGATAGATGGATAATATGGGTAGATCTCTTGTATAACTTGATGTAGTTATCAACTTCATCATTAGGTGCCGTGCCGACTAACGCAGGCGATCATGGATCTTCACAGTTCTCTATTTCCAGTATTTTTTTAATACGGATCGTTGCTAACTCTTTACTATGCCACAATGTCTTTCACGCTGTCGTCCTCGATCTCTCTTGCTTTCTATATGCCCGTTGTAACTATGTTCTCCAAGAGTTCATTTTATTTTTGGGATAGGCATATACTGTAGGTCACAGAACATGATTCAACTCTTTTATTCCGTAAAGGTTTCCCTGCCTGGTCGTAATGTATTTAGAAGTAATTCTCAATATGGAAGTTTTAGCGGCTTAAAGGCAGAAGGAGTCTTCTTAAATGACCTTTTTTGCGTCTTGTCGGGGACTATGAATGAAACAGGTGTTCTTTTTTCAATAGTATACAGACATCAGTCTATTTGTGTGTTATAGGTAAAGCTTGAAACAAGGTAATAAAGTATTGCTAATAGTACGAAACACACATAGGCACACACACAAATGGACGTTTCGACCGAAAGGTCTTTATCAAGAATCACAAAAACATATAAATCAAAAACAATAAGTAGGGACGACACATCTTGCGTTCAGATGTAGTAAGTTGGTCGACGTGATAGAAATGAAGTAAAAAGTGACACAAACAGGAAATTAACAGAAATAGGAAGTATACAAAAACAAAGGTGAATACATGTTAAAACAAGACCGAGAGATGACAGAACAAACCGATATTATACATATGTCAAGCGCTCATTCATACAAAAGGATTTTAGAGTGTCGAATTCATATATATATATATATATATATATATATATATATATATATATATATATATATATATATATATATATATATATATATATATATATATATATATATATATAGAGAGAGAGAGAGAGAGAGAGAGAGAGAGAGAGAGAGAGAGAGGTTCTCAAGCGCCAGACGGGTTCGGTCGTCAGAGAAGCATTCTTTGATGGCCGTCACCTGAGTATCCTGGGAGCCCCGATGGCCTGTGCTGTTGAAATGAACATCCACAGGATAGACCGAATGGTGTTTGATACTGTGTAGGTGCTCGCAGAAACGGTCAGCAAGTCTCCTACCAGTCTCACCTATGTATGTCATGATGCAGCGCTTGCAGATGATGACATTCCGGGACACACAAGAGAAACTTTCCACAATGGAGAAGGGGGCCTTGGGGAATGTGACGGACCGGGTCTGGGTAACATACAGACAGGTGTAGCATCTAGGGCGATTGCAGCTGATAGTACCAGAATGAAGGAGGACTTCAGGCCTAAGATGACTCCGAACAAGTAAATCCCTGAGGTTCTGGTCACGTCTGTACGCAACCAGAAGGGGGGGTGGGGGCACAGAACACTTCCCGTGTCTCTGGATCAAACTGAGTGAGTTCATATTTTCTATTTGTGTGTTATTCGGTGCGTTGATTTCATTAATGTAGATACAGATATCAGTCTATTTGTGTGTTATTTGGCTCGCTGATTTCATTTGTTTAGGTGTGCATGGTTGTTGATATTAAATCATGAATGTCAGTTCTAGTGAGTATTTAGGTAGGTGGGACACCCTTTAAGGACGACATTGGTTATGGGGTATGTTACATTGTTACATGTTACTTTGGGGTATGTAGGGCCTTTGCATGTATGTATCATGTATGCATGCCAAACGTCATGAACCATAAAAAGAAGTGTAGAAAAAGGTGTGAATTTAGTTTTGTGTTTATTAATAATTAATTGACGATGTGACATACATATTTGTTTCCCAATAACTTCGCTTTTGAAAGCGCACTAAATGACGTGCGCAATATATATATATATATATATATATATATATATATATATATATATATATATATATATATATATATATATACACAAAAGGCAAATGCAGTAACATACCAACTGTCACCACTTGTTCTTCACCCCAAGATCGAGATGGAAGTTGAGACAAATGATCTGCAGTATATTCCTACCAACACCTGTGTTACTAGTGCCAAACCTGGTCTCTCTCATCTTCACATTACAGAAAGATAGTAACATGTGAGATGAAATGCTTGATGAAAGCTGCCGGGGTCACCAGGCTTGATAGATTGCGAAATTAATATATCAGGGAAAGAATAGGTATAATATTTTGTTTAGATTATATAGAGAGAGAACAGATAAAGTGGCTTGGCCACATTATGAGAATGCATCACGAAAAGTTGCCCGTACAAGCATATAATCAAATGAGATCAGTGTACAAAGCCAGAGGAAGCCACGGAAAAGATGGATAGAAAACGTCAGGAACATCCTGTACAAACACGGTCATAGCACAGCCGAGGCTACACATCTGGCGATAGAACGCAAGCTCGAACTCCAGTCACCCCTACGCTTAACGGCAAGAGTGGATTACAAACCACCTGGGGAAAGACAATAGACTAAATGTTGGCATGTTGTTGGCAGACAAATGTATTCTATTTTTTGGAGTTGGGAAAATATCCAATCAGCAGAGTAGGAAGTACTTGTTTCATTTTTCTAGAACCTGGTCTGTCTAACCGAAATCGTCGTCTGTAAAGAAGCCCTTTTAACAGAATGTAAACACGCCTTCATTTGCGGCGTTTATGACTATTGCCAAGCTTTTCGTTGGTCACTATTTATATACTTGGAGTCGACTGCCAAAAAAAGCCAAAGTCGACCAACTAAACCCACGTAAATAATCAAAATCGTCATATGACGTCATATTTACCTTTCTGTGCCCAGGTATTTATACAGGTTCCTGGACATGGTCTAACCCACAACATTCAAACTGCGAAAATGTAAAGGTTTATGTCTAAGCACACATTTAAATTTCATGCATAGTTTATACCCAATCTTGCTGTATTCAAATATCGTGTAGCGGAAATGATCAATATTGCTGTATTCAAATGTCATGTAGCGTAAATTATCAATATTGCTGCATTCAAATGTCACGTAGCGTAAATTATCAATATTGCTGTATTGAAATACCACATAACGGAATTCAGCAATATTGCTGTGTAGCAATATTTGTATATATAATTGTATTTCATTATTGGCTACAATCATCACCATCAAGTGCCATACCTGCTGATTTAACATATCAATGATTTCCTCAACCATCTACCTCTATAGTTGAAACAGAATCACTGTTCACTATTGTGGTATGCCACGATGTTAAACTATATTTCTTATCTGTTCAACAGACGATCTGCGGATGTTAGATCAGTGGGATATATTGAGCTGTTTGTTCTGTCCAGGGAAGATGTGCTGGAAGCTTTGAAGGACCATCCTGAAGCTGAGGTAAACGATAATACAAAGAATTTCATGAAGAGTATGTACAAGTCAAATCTCGGACTGAATGTAAAGGTTACATAGAAGATGTGTGTGTGCGTGTGTGTACATTTGTGTGCATGTGTATGCGTGTTAGACACTTAGTCATCATATGATCAAAATGACACTCCGGCTGAGGCCAACTTGTAGAAACAATAATTCCCCTGTTAATGACACTCCGGCTGGAGCCAACTCATAGAAACAATAATTCCACTGTTAATGATACTCCAGCTGGAGCCAGTTTGTAGAAACAATAATTCGACTGTTACTCCTTCTTACTGTTTCTTCTTTACATGTGCCAGTTTTATATGTGCCTTTTTTACCGGTGAATTTTTTTCTTTTTCCCTGTAGCTTTTTTCACTTTTTTCTTTTCCCCATCGAGACCAACTCAATGTGATGAGGTTTAGTCCAGACAACAGGCTGAAAACTAAGATTGGTCGGGTCATGCCCTACACCAAGCAAAACCACAATCCTGCCCAAGCAAGCACAGATGCTGAAGTCAGAGGTACCAGGCCGAGAGATGCATCAGCAACCATGGTATCACACAACACGATTAGATACCATGTCTTCGTGCTTCTAATCAAGACCATCAGTTAGTTAGTTAGTCGTTGGATCGTCGTCACTGCACTCCGGACAAGTCCATAGGTGTTAAGATTTCTCCTTTAGTGTAGCCGCCATTACACGTTGACTGACGGTCCCAGTACGCAGTTGACTGACCACCATTCTTTCTTGCCCACGACAACGCTCCGTTCTAGCGACACCACATTCCAAACCAAATTCCTTTATTCTAGTCGGAACAAGAGTCATCGTCACTTATACAGTCATTTGCTCGTGCGTTTTCCAGTAGGGCGTTCAAAATGTCTACTCGATCCATCGCTCCACCAACAGCCGTAGTCGCAGCGTGTGCAACAAACCTATCTGCTCTGTCATTACCCAGGACTCCCGCATGTCCCGGCACAAAAATGAAAGTAACTTTAGGTAAACAGGAATTCTTCAGTGCATCCATCCACTGTTCCCGAATGTATCCCGCCTGAACTTTCACAATCATGCTCATCGAGTCACTGAGTATGCAGACATGCTCACAGATAGTCTGCGAGCAGACCCATTGCAAAGCTTTGTTTACTGCCAAAATCTCCATTGTCATGCTGCTCGTCGTCTGAGCGAAAGCACCACTTTCCTCTCTGATGGTTTTCCCCCACCTTTGAGCCGTGAAGGCCCAGGTATTCTCAACCGACCCATCTGTATATACAATAATATCACAATCCCTGGAATTTTCACCGATTAGAGCGAGTACCTCCGAATCTGCCACTGTCGGACACCATTCCCTGCATTCTCTACTGAGTGTTATTATTACTTTGAAGGCTGTCGGACAATCTAATGGCGCACGACTCCATTCCGCACCAGAGAGCACATCCTCCAATCTGCACACACTGTATAATATTCTCTGCACACCCTATCTTCTACTTTCCTCTCTTAAGTCGACTGCCTTTCACTTTGAGAATTTCAGAATGTTCTTTATCAGCAGTGATTTGTAGGTAGTCCCGCGCCCTGCAGGTTTGTATTCTGTGCTCTGCAGTTGGGCAATCCAGTAAGTATCGCATAGCTCGTGCCGACGTATCTCTCGTACACCCCAAAATTATTTGCATTGCCTCATTCTGGATTCTATTCAATCTTTCTGTTTGAGTCTGACTCAGTGTTAGAATCACCAGTGCGTACCCTACTACCACCACCACCAATCCCTGCTACAGCAGAAATAGCAGCCTCAGTTCACATTGAGCAGCAGCCATAATCTTCATTGCCGCAAGACCTTTATAAGCCTTTACAATAATGTGGTCAACATGATCTTTGAAACTCAGACTGCCGTCCAACATAACCCCTAAGTATTTCATTGTGCTGGTTCTCTCGAGGACATTCCCTCTCAAAGTAGCCAATGGTGTGGGCGTGTTTACTATATGATTATTTATAGAAAACCATGTTATCGATGCCTTTGATGGATTAACAAAAGCTCCAGAATTACTGCACCAATTCCCTATACAATCGAGCTCCCTCTGCAAATTCCTGGCGATCGCTTTTCTATCTCTGCTCTGCCTATATACCAATATGTCATCAGCATAGGACATAGTTCTCCCCGGTCCTGCAATCTGACAGCTTGTAATTTGAACTGTATACACATTAAATAATACTGGGGGCAGAGGTGACCCTTGTGGTAGTCCCGGGTTTATGACTGTTGGTGCCGAAGACCAACTCCCACACTTAAGAAAAACATGTCTCTGAAAAAGTGCCGAGATAATAAACCTGACAATGAAAGGATTAACTTAGAGTTGCAGCATTATGGTCATTAAGAAATCCAAGGGAACTCTGTTATAAGCATCTTCCAGGTATATTGCAACCGCGCATGTCTCCCTTCGCTCATCAAAACTTTCGAACACATCTTGCGCGAATGCGGCGACGTTGTGCCAAGTCTGCTTACCTGGACGATAGCCTCCCAAAGTTGAGGGCAGACTGTTATTCCTCTCTAGATGCAGGGACAGTTTCCATGCAACAATCTTTTCTAACAATTTGCCGATTGTTTTCTGCATGGTTATGAGTCTGAAACCCTGTATCATCGCATGACTCTTGCCAGGCTTGGGTAGTGGGATTAAATAACTATGCAACCAGTCTTCCTCCACTGTGCCAGTCGCTAGGCTCTTGTTAAACAACATTGCCAGCTCCTTAAGGTCTCCGTCTACCCTGCCTCTGAGATCGTCGTACCTAATGCCATCAGGTCCTAGCGCTGTGTTTCTTGATCTTTTCAGTGCAGCTGTAATGTCTTCAAGAGTAATTGCAGTATCGCTTTCGATAACTTGCTTATTGCACATGTCTGTGACTGTTTTAATGATTTCATTGTAATTCACTACGTTCCTCTGACCAATGTGTGCCTTATAATGAGCCAGCAGTGATGCACCCTTATTCTCATCTGTATTCTGTCATACCAAGTCTGTGCTTTGGAATTTGGGGATTGTTAAACGTTTCCTTGGGTCGTTCATTGATTTATACAGGCGCCAGAACAGTTTTAGCGACTTTTCGTTTTCAATCACATAACAAAAGTCTTCCCATTTTTATCTTTTGTAGATTTGGCGATATCTTTAAACTGTTGAACCCTGTCCTGTCGTCTTTGGTCTGTTTTAATTGCAGAACAAGATCTCGTTGTGCTGTCACTTTCTTTCTTGCTTTTTGCCACTCTGCAACTGCGCTGCATTTGCACTTCCATACACATTCAACCTCATCATTCCACCAGGGGGGTTGATTCCACACACGTTCCCTGGTGGCATGTCCTGCGTTTGTCCTTCCTAATTCTGCTTACGATGGACGACCCTGTGCGATCATACTGGAAGGACTTAACTTTAGCTTTCTGTTGTTTACTTTTTCCTTTGTCCACCAACAAGACACATGGCAAATGGTCGACGCTATGATGCCCCAGCACATTCCATCTACATCTGGGTGCAATATCAGCTGTCACTAAGCCCAAATCAATTGCACTGTAGTCGTCACCATCCCTAGCAGCCAACCTTGTCATGCGTCCATCGTTTATGCATACTAAATTCATAGACCATCAATAACCATGTAGTTTATGGATGTTTTTGTATAATTCCATGTTGTTTTATGGATGTTTTCGTGTAATTCCATGTTGTTTTAAGGATGTTTTCTTGTAATTATATGTTGTTTTATGAATATTTTCGTATAATTCCATGTAGTTTGATGTATGTTTTCCTGTAATTCCATGTAGTTTGATGAATGTTTTCGCGTAATTCCATATAGTTTGATGAATGTTTTCGTGTAATTCCATGTTGTTTGATGAATGTTTTCGTGTAATTCCATATTGTTTGATGAATGTTTTCGTATAAATCCATGTAGTTTGATAGAAGTTTTCGTGTAATTCAATATTGTTTGATGAATGTTTTCGTGTAATTCCATATTGTTTGATGAATGTTTTTGTGTAATTCCATGTTGTTTGATGAATGTTTTCGTATAAATCCATGTAGTTTGATAGAAGTTTTCGTGTAATTCCATATTGTTTGATGAATGTTTTCGTGTAATTCCATATTGTTTGATGAATGTTTTCGTGTAATTCCATATTGTTTGATGAAAGTTTTCGTGTAATTCCATATTGTTTGATGAATGTTGTCGTGTAATTCCATATTGTTTGATGAAAGTTTTCGTGTAATTCCATATTGTTTGATGAATGTTGTCGTATAAGTCCATGTAGTTTGATGAATGTTTTCGTGTAATTCCATATAGTTTGGTGGATGTTTCAGGCTGTTATCAGAGAATATGGTCAGAGGCGTCTCCGTGTTGTAGAAGCACACCGTCTAAAAGTGAAGCCACCAACAGCTGAAATAAGCCAGGAAACTGGCGACAAAGCAACGCCTATACCAGCACAAAATAGGTTTCTACAGACTTTGAAAAGCTTCAACTCTGCTGTCAGAATGCAGAGCTCACAGGTTAATACCAACCAAGTGCCTAAATCACAAGAAAGTCCCGCCAAATTGAACAGGTTCGTAAGCAACAGTAAATCGCCTAGCAGTAGGGTGAGATCAAATAAGACAAGTGATCTTTCTATAGTGTCTGTCGAAACAAATGACTTCTCTACTGGCTTTATGACATATCAATTTTCAGAACATAATTCGAGAAAACGAAATAAATTAAGCTATTTAAGAAATGTATATACGAAATTTAGAAACGCTTTGCACAGAAGAAGGGGAAAGAAATGGAGCATGGACGTATCCGATTCACCAAGAAGAAAATCTACGGAGAATCGGTTACTGCTTAAAGCGGTTGATGACCACGCTGTCACTGTTGATATGAGTAAACGCCCACTTACGTTCAATACAGGATGTAACGTCACGGTCAACATTGAGGATTGTACAGGAGGTACGCAGACAACTGATGTATGTATGAAATCAAGTGATGGTCTTGGAAGTGATGAGGGAAATACAAGTAAAGGCGACAAAACTACGATGTGTTCAGAATTAGAGAACGGGACGCCATATTTCACTCCAGGAATAACAGAAATAACTAGTAATACGAAGGAAGAAAATGTCGAAAAAAATGCACCTTACAAAATTGCTGCTCCTACTTCACATATTTCTGTTTCTGCCGAGAATTTAGACGGATATTACGCATCCCCCGGGGAAGACGACCCAACGAACAAGTCTAGTTTATTTTGTCCACAACCACAGATTATATTAAACGTTGGAATGATAAATTACGCGATGGAAAAGGAGATAGAACCAGAATGTAAAAAGGGAAATAATTCTAGTAAATACTGCACATATCACAAGCGAACTGCGTCTGGTAGTTTTATCACCAATACTTCTAATATCAATTATATAAATGATTCTTCGATAATTCAAGGTGGAACTCACACGAATGTTGATAGCATTGATAATAAGTTTATATCTAGTCCTAAACATATGAACACTAGACAAAGATTTCGTGGAAATAGTGAATCTTCTTCACTAGCTCCTAACGCGTACTTAGAGAATACGCCCCTACCGCCGTCCTCTGAACGGGACTGCAACTCTTCTAAGATTTTCTCAGATTTCAGAACCGATTCGTGTAGTTCCGGCAAAATTCGTAGCATGTCTTTAAATTCCGGCTCAAACATTCCATCTACTCCTGGAAGAAAGTTTGTAAAATATTCGAGCTCTTCATTAAGAGAAGTTGACGCTGTGTGTTCTCCCATAGATACAGAAAGAGCTGAAAACACATTAGACTCATGTAAAATTGGCGTACAGTGTGATAACTCCATCGATACTGCTAGCGGAGACACTGTACAGTCAACATTCCCACAATCAACTGGTGTATCTCAATTTACTTCCCTGCGCTCATCTTACTCCACAAATAATTCGCAGACTACGTTTGACTTCCATATGCCAGACGTTCCTCATAGCAGACTCAAAGAGCGTGACGATTATATAGAACATATAAACAAATGTGCCTTCAAAACTAATATAAGTCTTAAAGTTGCGTCACACACAAACAGCGATGCCACTGGGGAGGAAGACAAGCTCTTCCAATTTAGCGCAGATGAAAGAGGACAGACAGGCTCTCTTCAGCCACTTTTAGAACATGAGTCCACTTTACAGAAATCAGAAGTATTTGTATCAAGGTAACAACAATCATGTAGTAAGCAGTAGGTGTTATCTACTGACATCGAAAATCCGAATTATTTCAGTCATATTTTTGCCTATTGATTGAGAGATTTTACACATAAAATATATGTTTCCCTTGTTAAACATTAGCTGATATTTCTTAATATTGTTAGGCATATACGTTATGTTATAATGAAACTGCCATACTTTATATCGAGAATAACATACTTTATAACAAGACCGTACTTTATACCAAAAATGTTATATGTAGACCGGAGCTCACTTTGATTATATTGTAGCCTATTGGCATATGATCAGATGTAGAAAAAAGCATTTAAAATAATAAAATGTGGGAATTCGACAACATAACAGCAGACATAATAAAAGTTATAGATGAAATTTATGTGGAAACTATCACAGAACTTTGCAATGACATGTATGAAACAGGCCACATACCTAAAGACCTGAAATCAATATTTACACTACTACCTAAGAAGCCCAGGGCTATGGATTGTAGAGAATACGGAACAAGAAGTTTGATGAGCCACAAACCAAAAACACTACTCAATATAATACATGAAAGAATTAAAAATATGATAAACATTGAAGTCGGTGAAGAGCAATTCGGTTTTAGGAGAAACAAAGGAACCAGAAAAGCTATACTTAGTATTCAACTATATATTGATAGGTAAATATATAGAAGTTCAAAAAAAATCAACGCCTTACTAAAAAATTATTTGAATGTCTTTCAGAAATATGCATAGATGGTAAAGACATCAATCTGATTAGAACTATGTGTATATTGGGAACAGATTTCATCAATAATATATGAAAGCAGCTACTCAACATAAATAGAAATAATGAGAGGAGTAAGACAAGGATGTATATTATCACCCATCCTATTTAATATCTACACAGAGAATATTTGTAAACATATATAAGGAATGCCAGAACATTAAAAGTTCAGTGGGAAAACAATAAATAACCTGAGTTATGCAGATAACACTGTCCTTTTAGCAGAAAGTAAACAGGAACTACAAAGACTAATAGATCAAGTCAATAAATCAAGAAAAGAATATGGACTAGATATAAACATCCAAAAAACATAAACCATGATAATCAGCAGTTACAGAAGAACAGGTGCTAAACATAAACATATATGGAGAGAAACTACAAGTAGAACATTATCACTATCGTGAACACAAAATATGTGAAACAGAAGCTAAAAGGAGAATTGAAATGGATAAAAGTACTTTCAATGACATAAGGGAAATGTTAACATCCAAACAGATTACAAACAAGCTACAAATGAGAATTATGAAATGCTACATTTATTCTTGCAGATGTTCTCATTGATGATGATGTAAAAAGATCAATCATATCAAACATTAGGGGCAGACAGTCAAGGTTGCTACGGCATGTGCTGAGAAGAACACAGTTTGAACACTTAATAACCACTGGTGAGATCAAGGTGCGAAGAGACAGAAGAAGAAAAAGGAAGAAGTCGCTAGATGAACTAGTATTGTGGCACGGCAGAAGTTCACCAACCGAGCTTATTGACAACACAAGAGACAGAAGAAGAAAAAGGAAGAAGTCGCTAGATGGACTAGTATTGTCGCACAGCAGAAGTTCACCAACCGAGCTTATTGACAACACAAGAGACAGAAGAAGAAAAAGGAAGAAGTCGCTAGATGAACTAGTATTGTGGCACGGCAGAAGTTCACCAACCGAGCTTATTGACAACACAAGAGACAGAAGAAGAAAAAGGAAGAAGTCGCTAGATGGACTAGTATTGTCGCACGGCAGAAGTTCACCAACCGAGCTTATTGACAACACAAGAGACAGAAGAAGAAAAAGGAAGAAGTCGCTAGATGAACTAGTATTGTGGCACGGCAGAAGTTCACCAACCGAGCTTATTGACAACACAAGAGACAGAAGAAGAAAAAGGAAGAAGTCGCTAGATGGACTAGTATTGTGGCACGGCAGAAGTTCACCAACCGAGCTTATTGACAACACAAGAGACAGAGAGTCGTGGAGAAACATGATTGCCATTCGGCATGTCACTTGATTGATTAATTGACATCTTTTCTATATTAATGTATGGCTCAGAAAAATGGACAATAAACAAACAATTAGTAGACAGAATTGATGGCTTTGATATGTGAATATTTAGAAGAAGAGGGAAAACATAATGGAAAGAGAAGAAAACCAGCGAAGAGATTCTAATACTACTTCGTGTGCAAAAATAACTATTAAAAGAAATAAAGATCAAACATATAAACATTTTGGACATATTAAAAGATAAAACACCTTTTTGAAGACTTTACTCGAGGGTAAAGTCGAAGGGAAGCAGATACACAAGTGGGAGGAAAACATCATTAGATGGACAAGTTACAACCTAGTAGAGTGCACCACCAAGACAGGAGGCAGGGGGAGATGGAGATCTGTTGTAGCCAACCTTCATTGCAGAGACGACACTTCATGGTGAATGATCGACATTTAAAAAGCAAAAGTTAAATGTGAATACCAAGACTAATTGTAACAAGACACATGCCTCTTTTACATGCGGTTGAGTTCACTTTGGCTATATCAAGGCGTGAGATAATTGCAAATGTGGTGATGTCCACGATTGACATTGAGTCTGTTTTTACTAGACTTTTATTTACAACAGACAGGTTTGGTTAATATTAGATTACAGATTCTTATCGTGAGATACGGCTCTGTCAACAACGCAAGTGAGTCCATCCATCCAGTACTTCTTTTTAAAATGTACCTCTTATAGTGATATACCTCTTATAGTGAGATACCTCTTATAGTGAGATATCTCTTATGGTGAGATACTTCTTATGGTGAGCTATGCCTCATTCGACAGTGAACGTTAATTCAATTTATTTATATAAGAGCTTTTAATCATAAAAAACAGTGGAGGTCGTGGTTCTTGTATCCCAGCAACAACAACCTTCTGATTTTAATATTTTGTTTATATTTGAGATTTAAACCATTAAAAAAGTGGATTTTTTTTAGGTAGCAGATTTGGTAATCCAGTCAACTCAGAGATGATCATACAAAATATTTGGAGGCCAAAGGTTTGGACTTCCGGTAGTGACGTCCGTTGATGGAGGGTGTTTCTCTAATCAAGTCTGGGTCATTCTGTCGATCATTGGATTAATCAACTAACATCGTAAAGTCCAGACCGATTTGTGTAACAGAAGAGCAAGGGGTAGACCAAAAGAAACACTCAGAAGAACAATACTTAGAGAAAGTATAGCAACGAATATTCATACTATTAAAGAACTGCACAGAATAGCTTTGAACAGACAGAATTGGAGAGATTTTACCTCTGCCCTATGCGCTAACTTCAGCGCAAAAGGAAAATGAATGAACGAATGAAAAGGGACAAATGTTCCAGTGTTGGGTAACAACCCTAAACAGGAAGCAGGTGGCTGGAGTAACACCGGGCAAATGTCAAGATAAACAAAAATAGGTAGATGTGTTACCAAAATAAAACATAACACAACCTAACAACGAGATACAGGGACAGACGACGTTTCGACTATTAAGCCTTCATCAGGACAAACGAAAGACAACGGTACAACGAATCTTACATGGAAACAAACGTGGTTGATAGGGAGGAAAGAGGAGGAGAGATAGTGAATAGATAGTGGAGGAAGTAAATAGGGAGCGGCATATTGGGGAGGAAGAGAGTATGGGGAGAAGAAGTGAGGAGGGAAAGTGCACGGAAGGAGGTGAGAGCGAAAATGGATAAGGTGTGGTAGCAAGTAAAATAAATAAGGTTAAATTAAGATACTTACCTCAAAAGTGGCAACACGCAATGAGTATAACGAATAGATGGCAGAGGAAGCAGAGATGGATCAGCCTAGCAGGGAGGAAGAGGGTATGGAAAGAAGTGAGGATGGGAAAGTGCACAGAAGGAGATGAGGAGTGAAAATAGTTAAGGTGTAGTAGCAAGTAGAATAAGACAAATGAGGATAAATTAAGATACTTACCTTAAAAATGGCAACAGGCAATGAGTATTAGCATACAGTCGTGATGGAAACGCAAAAGAGGATGGTACGAGAGATCAGATGAGAGAGAGATGGAGATGAAAAAGAAAAAAGAGAAAAAAGGGAGAAAAGAAAGAAACGACCGAGCAGATATGGGCAGTGGAGAGAAACTATAAGTAGGAGTAGATAATGGTGGGAAGAAAATACAGTGATAATACAATGATGTATGCAAGTGAGAGTAAAATATAGGTGATAATAGGTAAAAAAGGAAGAAAAAAACAACTTATCTGATACGTTGAGAACTAGCTAGCTTGAGACCAACAGTCACACTGGTGGGTCAGGGTCAATGGACGAATGAAAAGGTTTGGACTGGTGATGCTGGCATGTAACTTCAAATGTAACTATGTTTGGAGTTAAAATTTGATATTTCTGTTTCAAAACTAGCTATATAAAAGTATTTAATATCAATAGATGAGAATTGTACCTAAATACAACTTAATTCAAACAGCAATGGTAACTTCTAAAATAGCATGTATTATGTCTGTATTAATATATAATTATATTATCTCCCTTTCTAAGATCTTATTTGTTAGGGGGGAAACAATTCAATGTTTCTTTATCTACTCTGAACAGAGCTGTCTTATAATAAATAGTAAGGTCGTTTGACAGGATTGTCTGAATATCTTCTAAGTTTAATGATTATATGCCTTTACATAGCCGAAGTGGGCTCACATCCATATTTAATAGAGATTGCCTCATCAGTAAGATAGATTGAGATATAGGCCTATTATTCATAAAGAATTATCAAAGCTAAAATTATTTTTGGATTTTCGATGACAGAAGATACCTAGCATCTTTCCCTTCCTTATGCTGAATGTGGTTTAATTTCTATCTTTTATTAAAAAAATTTTGTTACTTGAACCACTGTTCCTTGTTTTTTTATTTTATTTTATTTTTTTTATTTTTTTATGCCCAGATTTGGTTTTTAGACGCATTGATTTAAATTGTGCTACTTTTTGTGTTCATTGATTAGCGTGAAATTTGATTTTCTCTTCCTTGAAACTCTGGGAATTCGCTTCATGTTTTTAAGTTGACTAGCTGTAGGGGCCTATGCTTGTGTGTGAGTGTGTATACCAGTTGTCTGCTTTTGTCCTGTAGCAGTTGTGTGCTTTTGTGTGTACTAGCTGTGTTTGCTTTTGGTAAATACGTCATCAATTAGATTTTATGAATTGTTTATTATACAATTTAAGGTATATATATATATATATATATATATATATATATTTAAGGTGTATATATATGAGTGGTCCTGGGTTCATTCCCCAGTTGAGGCGGAAATGTTTTTCAAATCGCAGTGACTCCCGGGTCGACTGGGATTAGCCCAGGAAATAAACTTGCGAGGGAGAGTAAACAGTAAACAGAGTAAAACAATATGTTTACTGAATATTTCAAGTGTATCAGGTTCAGGTATGCATAAAATGTAAACACAAAACTTAGGAAAAGTTGTATATTAATATTCTGTGGGAATGGTACCCATTTCTCTATAATGCGGTTTTTGGAGGGGAAGTAATGCAGCTTTTGGAGGGGAAGGAGTTTATTTGGACAAAAACTGAAAGCATAAATAAACTAAAGTGGTTACAGTATTTAGTGGTATGGTGTTATATATTGTAAACTAGCAATAGTGAAACAGAATAAGACAAAAAATATCCTTACTATGTGAAAATGCACAAACAAATTTTATACTATTTTTTGGGGACAAACATATTTTTTCACATTTAAATACTAGCAGACTATCATAAAAATTGTGTATCATATTGAAAGATTCGGAGACCCATGGAAAAATATTTCGCATTACAGGGAAATAACTCTTAAAATTGTGAACGCAAATATCACCAAGATACATTAGATACATATTAGTCCAATATATTTATTGTTTAAAAGAAACCTCATTGTGATTTAAAGGGTTAAATGAGAAAATAATATCATTGCTACTAGCATATTTTATAGATTTTTTATTGAGTCATTATCCAGAATGCGCAAATTGGGGTGAGGATAGGCATGGTCCATAGAGAACAACTACTAAAGATTTTAGAAAGAGCAGTGAACCAACATAGAATCGGAATCAACAGTAGTTATGCCCTGAGAGACTTACTGATGCGGTGATATGAGCACCTATGGGCTAATCCGGTGTACGAAGAGAATAATCAACAATACCTAATACCTTTATCAAAATCATATTCTTGATCATTTCTTCCTTTAAAAGTAAGGTAAAGGTAGGTACCTTGGCAACATGGTGCTTGTGGACAGCTGGTGATATTGGTCCATGTGAGAAAGGGATAGAAATATATACATATATAGCAGTTGGTTGCCAGTGCAATAGTCATGATTCTAATGCAGAAACCTGCTAGTCATTCAAGTAGAGCCTCTAATATATACCCGTGCTTGATTTAGTACACGCTGTTTAACTCGATTCATTAGGAGTATTTGCTTGATTTGTTGACTCAATTAATTTGTCTTGATCTATTATTTCATGCCATCTTTTGTTTACATTTATGCAGAATTTCATGTTTCTTTTTGCTATTTAGAATTTACATATATTTTATATGCGGTTTTGATATGTTTTGTTTGTGTTGAATTTAGCTTTGTTTAGTCTTATTTCATCAAGTTTAATTTAGTTTAGTCTAGTTTAGTTTATTTTAATTTAGTGTACGCTAGTTAAGTTTAGTGTAATTTATTTTAGTTTAGTTTAATTTAGTTTGGTTTAATTTAATTCAGTGTTTAGTTTAGTTTATTTCAGTTTAGTTAAATTTAGTTTAGTTTAGCTTAGTTTAGATTCATTTAGGTTAATTTAGTTTAGTTTAGTTGTCCGGCTCTGTGGCTGGATGGTATGAGAAAATCTGTGACGGCCAAGGTACCGAGTTCAAACACTGCAGCAGGCAATTGTGCATCAGGACAACTCAGAAAGCACTGGCAAACTCCTGAATGTATTTACATTGCCAAGAAAATCACTACAGCCAAAAAAATTCTAGTTTGATGGCTAGATCCAGAATAGGATATGCTACCATTATTCTCATTTAAATATAGTTTATTTTATTTTAATTTAGTTTATTTTATATATGTTAATTATAATTTCATAGAAACATAGATTAATGTTGTATATGTGTATCCATGGTTACGGATTCTCAATCGTTGTTTATTTCTGACATTGATATAGTTTGTTTATATATATATATATATAATTAAATAACATTCATATGTTAACAGGCTGTTAGACAGAAATTTGTGTGGATAACGTTTAGTTACTGTAATAAATAGTCACAGATCATTGAAAGGTACAGAAATAAACATTCAGATAGTTCTAGTGAAATTAAAATGAAACTCATTGGATAATTTATAAGTAGCCCCCCCCCCCCCCATATAAATATAGATTCAGATTGTTGTAGTGAAATTAAAATGAAACTCAGTTGATCGGAAGGTACAGAAATATAGATTCAGATGGTTCTAGAGAAATTATATGACATATATGAAACAGGCCACATACCTAAAGACCTAACATCATCAATATTCATAACACTACCTAAGAAGCCCAGGGCTGTGGACTGTACATAATATAGAACTATAACTCTAATGAGTTACTTAACTAAAATACTCCTCAAGAGTAATACATGAAAGAATTAAAAACAAAATAAAAAGGAAGGTCGGTGAAGAAAATTTGGTTTTAGGAAAAACAAAGGAACCAGAGAAGCTATGTAAGTATCCGACTAGTGATAGACAAATATATAGAAGTCCAAAAAGTATCTATATGTGCTTCATAGACTACAGCACGGTCTTTGAGAGAGCCCAACATGAAAAATTAATCAAATTTCTTCAAGAAATAGGCATAGATGGAAAAGACATCAGACTAATTGGAAATATATATATTGGGAACAGATAAGGTGTGAAAGCAGCTACTCACCATACATAGAAATAAAAAGAGGGGTAAGACAAGGATGCATTTTATCATCAAGTCTATTTAATATCTACACAGAGAATATCTTTAAAAACATAGAAGAAATGCCAGGACTCAAGATAATGGGAAAATAATAAACAACATTAGATATGCAGATGACACTGTTCTTTTAGCAGAAAGTGAACATGAACTACAAAGACTAATAGATCAAGTAAATAAGTCAAGTAATGAATATGGACTGGATATAAATATCCAAAAAACAAAAACCATGATAATAGGCAAAGACACAGAAGAACAAGAGCTAAACATAAGCATACATGGAGAGAAACTACAACAAGTAAAACAGTATCAATATCTTGGACACATAGTCACAAATGACGGCAGATGTAAAACAGAAGTTAAAAGGAGAATAGGAATGGCTAAAAGTACCTTCAATGACATGAGGAAAATATTAACATCTAAACAAATTACAAACAAGTTAAAAATAAGAATTATAAAATGCTACATCTACTCCATATTAATGTATGGCTCAGAAACATGGACACTAAATAAACAATTAGAAGACAGAATTTATGCTTTTGAGGTGTGAATATATAGAAGAATAGGGAGAAAATCATGGAAGGATAAGAAAATAAATAAAAAGGTTCTAAAACACTTAATATGAAGAAAGATTTACTAAGAGAAATAAAGATCAGGCAAATAAGATATTTTGGACACATTAAAAGGCATGACACTTTATTAAAGACCATACTTGAAGGTAAAGTCAAAGGGAAGCGAGCAAGAGGTAGGCAGAGATACAAGTGGGAGTAACATCACAAGATGGACAGGTTACAGTCTAGCAGAGTGTACCACCAAGACAATAGACAGGGGATGTTGGAGGTCTCTTGTAGCCAACCTTCGTTGCGGAGATGGCACTTGATGATGAGAGAAATTAAAATTGGAATTTATTAGATCATTGATAGGTAGAGAACTATAGATTCAGATTGTTGTAGTGAATGGAATCCAGTAGTGTAATTTAAAGATATATATATTCATGTAGTCTTGAAGTATTCAACTTTTTATTTTTTGAACAACATCCCAGAAGACTATATACGTCAAGGTGACCAAATGGAAAATGTAATAATCAAATAGATTACATATTGATCCAACAAAGATGGAAAACAAGCATTCCCTTAAGTAAAACATTACCAGGAGCAGACTGCGACACGGACCACGAACATCTGATGGCGAAGTTTAAAGTAAAAATAAAGAAAATAAAAAAGAACATCATTAGATATGACACATCAGACAGACCAAGTGAATACAACATTGAGATTTAAAAAAAACAGATTTACCACACTTCTAGATATACAAGACGAATTGACACCAAAGGATCTTGCCAACAAAATAAGCAAAGCTATCATCAACACTGCAGAAAAGTTTCTACCCAAAAAAATGACGCATGGATCAAGAATACATCTGAGAAGAAACAATGAACTTAATTGAAGATAGAAGTAGATACAAAACCGCCAAAAAATGTCAATCGTGCTGCAGAGATTATAAAAAGAAATTAGAAACGAACTAGGCACGACAAACAACAATACATAATGAATAAGTGCAGATATCAATTAAAGAAGACAGCAATGAAATAGCAAGAATATATTCAATTCTATGAGAACATTACAATACAATAACTTCAAGCCTGCACTTCGAGTACTAAAGGATAAAAAAAACGGGAGTACCCTAACAGAGAAAACAAATATTCTACATAGATGGAAGGAATATTGTCAAGAAATGTATACAGGAACAACCCAGTCATCAAATGAGAGCATCAATAAATTAGAACAGGAACCATAATCTACAATGGAAGAGGTCAGATATTCAATCAAAAATCTGAAGAAAGGAAAAGCTCCAGGTAACGACAGAGTAATATCAGAGATAATACAAGCCATTGGAGATTCCAGTGTTCAAATATACCATTCTTTATGCTATGGAAAATACTTTATGATATGGAAAAAGTACACATACTCTTGCCAAAGAAAGGAGACCTTCAACTGTGTACCAACTATAGAACAGTAGCACTAATTAGTCAAACCAGCAAAATTCTACTGCAGATCATAATGAAAAGAATACAACACAAAATAGAAACATAAATTCTTAAGTTAAAGCTGGTTTTCTAGCAAGAAGAGGAACAAGAGACCACATATTCAACATGAGGAACATAATTGAGAAATGTAGAACATACAGCTGAGATCTACATGTGTTACATAGACTGCACCAAGGCATTTGATTGTGTTAAACATCACCAGATATTGTCTATCATGGGAGACATGGCCTTTCCCAAACATCTAGAAAATAATACTCACGTGGAAGACAGGTAATGAAATCCTACTGAATGACGACTAAAACACTACACCCTATCACTAACGGATGTAAATATGGTATGTACAACCCAAACATCTAATACCTTTATTGAAACACAATACCACGAACAACAAGCAGCAGTAAGAGTGGAGGGAGAAACATCTGAATGGTTCGCTGTTCAAAGTGGAGTGAGACAGGGGGTGCACTCTATCCCCTTATCTTTTTAACATCTATACAGAGAATATAATAAGAAATGTAAGAAAATAACTAGAGGAAAATGAGCTTCATCCAAAAAATATAGGTGGTACAAGATTCCAGAAATAAGATATGCAGATGACACAGTCCTCCTTACTACACATCCTGTGGGATTGAAACAGCTAATCACAACAACAAAGAAATACAGTGAGATCCAAAATCTATATCTAAACGCACTGAAAACAAAAATTATGACAACAAACAAAACAAAGATCAAACCAATAATCAACATAGACAATATAGAACTAGAATATGTAAACAAACTCGAATATCTGGGAGCAAATATAAACAGTTCCATAGATTGTTCAGTTGAGATTGGAAGACTTGAAATTGCATCACTCAAATTAACACAAATTAGAAAGCTATGGCAAAGTAGTAATAATGACACTAAAGTAATCTTTTTCATTAAATTAAGCAAGCTAAGCTACACAGATACAGTGAAAGCAGACCTAGAGGCTGACCACGAAAACAATGGACCACCGAAATAAAAGAGGTGACAAATTCCACAATATACTCAGTGCACAAGAGGGCCATCTCCAGAAAACTCTTCGACCCCTGACGCGGAAAGGCAAAAAAGGGTTTAGCGAATAGATAGAAAATAGATAGATACCCCGGTAGTAACCCTTTTAAGATTATGTGTTTCCCAGTTGCAACATATGGATGCAAGACTTGCACTTTAAACAAGACAATATCCAAAATAATAAATTCATTTGAAATGAAATGCAACAGAAAGATCCTATGAATATCATGGACAGAGAAAAAGAAGAACATTGAAATTTTGAAATTACTGAAACTAAATGAAGAGTGTCTTATAAATACCATCATCAGAAGGAAGCAACAGTATTTTGAACACTTAAAGCGACATGATGATATCGAAAGGCTGATTCTGGAAAGAGTGCCAGGCGAGAGAAGAAGAGGAAGGAAAGAAGACGATGGATCAGCGACATCAAAGAATGTATGCACTTGTCTCTGGCCTATGCGGGCCTGGGACAGAGAGACGTTCAGAGTATCCATGATGAAGACAACATTCTGGAAAGAATATGTCACTTGATGTATAGTCTTGAAGAGAACTGAAGATATATATATATATTCATATATTCTCTTATGTTAAATATAAAGACAAACTATTAAGAAACATGATTGATTCTAGCCAGAAATACAGAAGCATAGATTCATGTAGTTTCAGCAAGAACTAAAACATTGATTCGTGTAGTTTTAAGAGGAATTAAAGAAATTCTGCTAATGCTACAAACTTTAATTTTTCTGGTTGTATCATACGGTTGTGAAACATGGACCCTAAGTTAAACAGCAGCAAAGAAGATCAACACCTTTGGGATGAAATGCTACAGAGAGATGCTTAGAATATCATGAAAGGAAAACAAGAAAACCCAGATATTATAAACGCATTGAAGATTCCAGTGGTGGTTACTAAACAAATAGCAAAAAGAAAACTACACCTGTTTGGTCATATAAAGAGAGACAACTGTTTAGAAAGACAGACATATAATGGAGGGCAGAGCACCTGGGAGGAGGACGAAAGGCAGACTAAGAAGATGATGGACTGACAACAATAAAAATATCATGAATGCATCATTGGAAAATGCAAGCCGCAGTTCCGAAAACAAAGAAGGGTTCATAGAGTTCATTGGAAAGACAACATTCTGGAGAGAATACTTCACATGACACAGATTCATGTAGTTTTATTCAGAATTAAAGAAACATAGATTCATGTAGTTTTATTCAGAATTAAAGAAACATAGATTCATGTAGTTTTATTCAGAATTAAAGAAACATAGATTCATGTAGTTTTATTCAGAATTACAAGATTTATGTAGTTTATTCTGAATTAAAGAATATATAGATTCAGTTAATTTTCTTTTCAAAATTAATGAAACTTAGATTCATGTAGTTTTATTCAAAATTAAAGAAATATAAATTTGTGTAATCTTAGTGATAAATGAAGATACATAGACTAATGCAGTTTCAGACAGAACTAAAGAAACATAGATTTATGAAGTTTTAGTGAAAATTAATGAAACATAGATTCGTGTCGTTTTACTGAGAATTAAAGAAAGTATAGATTCATATGGATTTTAACCTAAAGAAACATAGACATAATTTTGGTGATTAATAAATAGAAATAAATTCAGACACATTACAGACACATTCGAGTAGCTTCAAGAACATTGATGAAACATATATTTAGTTGTTGAAAACATTGAAACATATGTTTAGTTGTGTTATGGGACAATGTTTACTTGCATGCACAGTGTTCATAATCTTATGTCATTCATGATTAAATGCAAATTCATTTAACTACAAAAGAAAGTAAGAAGATTATATGTGCTCTTAAAATGGAAGTAGTAAGTTTATGTTGTGTCCATATAACAAAAGTAGTAAGTTTATGTGTTCATATAACAAAAGGAGTATGTTTATGTTATGTGTCCATGCAACTAAGGTAGTAAGTGTATATGTTCAGACAACTAAAGTAGTAAATATGCGTTCATACAATCTAAAGTTGTAAATATGTGTTTATACAAGTATTTATGTGTTTATACATCTAAAGTAGTATGTTTATATGCTTATATAACTAAGATAATAAGTATATGTGTTTATACAACAAAAGTAGCAAGCTTATGTTTTCATACAACTAAATTGTATAAATATGTGTTTATACAACTAAAGTAGTAAGTTTATGTATTCAGACAATTAAAGTAGTAAGTATTTGTTTTCATACAATTAAAGTAGTAAGTATATGTTTTCATACAATTAAAGTAGTAAGTATATGTGTTCATACAACTAAAGTATTAAATATGTATTTATACAACTAAAGTAGTAACTTAATGTGTTCAAACAACTAAAGTAGTAAATATTTCTTCTTGAGATCAATGGGAATTGAACCAGTCCATTCTAAGGGTACATAATATCCCTGCAACTAGAGTAAAAGGGTCTTTCTGTATCTGAGCAACCGCATCTACTAAAAAAGATGCAATTTTGTCAAGACACTCAAATTGTATAGTAATGCAAAATGATGTAAAAAGGTTACTAAAACACTTACCTAGCCTATTAATAAAAATATATTTTTAAGAAAAAAAAAAAAAAAAAAACATACAATAAAACTAAACAGGACAATTCTCAACGTATCGGCTCAAATTGAACCTTTTTCAAGAGACAAACAACAGAAAACGACAAAATAAAAAAATAAATAGATGTCTATATTTCATCAAGCCCTCGTCTCCATAATAGCGCAGGGATGGCAACGCATCTAGTCAAAGTGAAAATGCGTGCATTCATTATAAACAAACCGAAAGTGGGAAATTAGAGACACTATAGATGAGTGCAAGAATAATAAAAGAAAAAGATAAGAAAAATACCCCTTTTGTCACTCTATCAGACAGGCAGGTTTTAAGAACATAGTCACAACAGGCACGACTGAAGGGAACAGAGACAGATGGGGACGTGAGAAAATATTCATGTGACAACCTAGCAAGGCTTGGAAACAACGATCCTGAAAACAATACTGTGAACAGAGAACCATGGTCACCTACGCCAACAAGAATGGCATATGACAATGATAGATGAGTAATGATGAGGTTGTGTGGTGGTGGGGTGAGTGGGTCTGTCTGATAGAGTGACAAAAGGGGTATTTTTCTTATCTTTTTCTTTTATTATTCTTGCACTCATCTATAGTGTCTCTAATTTCCCACTTTCGGTTTGTTTATAATGAATGCACGCATTTTCACTTTGACTAGATGCGTTGCCATCCCTGCGCTATTATGGAGACGAGGGCTTGATGAAATATAGACATCTATTTATTTTTTTATTTTGTCGTTTTCTGTTGTTTGTCTCTTGAAAAAGGTTCAATTTGAGCCGATACGTTGAGAATTGTCCTGTTTAGTTTTATTGTATGTTTTTTGTTTTTTTTCTTAAAAATATATTTTTATTAATAGGCTAGGTAAGTGTTTTAGTAACCTTTTTACATCATTTTGCATTACTATTTGTTCATTAGGTTACTGCGGCACCATCCACTTTGTCGGACACCCTCTGGCCATTTGGTTATTTATACTCAAATTGTATACTCAAACCACTGAGAACAGACCATTCGAGACAAGGATTATCACACCAACAACGAACATCCCATAAAAGTATTGAAGTATCCTCAGTAACACAAACATATAACATCCGTATTCGTACTACAATGGCCAAATATGAATACGGATGTTATATGCTTGTGTTACTGAGGATACTTCAATACTTGTAAGGGATGTTTGTTGTTGTTACGTATCCGGTACGGAAAGACACCTTTACTCGAGTTGCAGGATGATTTGGTGCTGTCATAAAGGACTGGTTCAATTCCTGTTGGTCTCAAGAATTGTTAATTTATCCTCTTGCTTCCTACTTGAATTTACTTGTATAAATATTTGTTCATTTAATTAAAGTTCTGCTGAAGATGGATGTGTTGGGCCATTGACGCAAATAAAACAGCGACACAACACATTTCCATTCTCTGGACTGCATCCTGCTGGAGATCTAGCTACAGGATCCAGCAGGAGTTTGAGAATGAATGCTGAAGAAGAAGAAATTTAACTAAAGTAGTAAATATGTGTTTATACAACTAAAGTAGTAAGTTTATGTGTTCATCTTCAGCACTCATTCTCAAACTCCCACTGGATCTCTCTTGTAGCAGAAAAATAGTTCTGCTATTTTTCCAGCAGGGTGCAGTCCAGAGAATGGAAATTTGTGTCGCCATTTTATTTGTGACATTTGCCCGATACATCAATCTTCGTCAGTAGGATATGTGATGAATGCACTAATAGAAGTGCATGTAGCCAGACATGTGTTTTAGCAAACAAATATATAAATATGCAATTAATGACACAAGAAGGAGAGGAGTGCTGGCACTCAAACAATTTTATTGTTCTCACAGGCATCCTAGCAATGACCATGACGAACACTTCATTCTGGAGGAGAACAAGAAAGCAAGCAATATGTCCAAGTATGTGGTTGTTACAGTGAGAAGACAAATCCCAATATGTCCAAGTATGTGGTTGCATGTGGTTGTTACAGTGAGAAGACAAATCCCAATATGTCCAAGTATGTGGTTGCATGTGGTTGTTACAGTGAGAAGACAAATCCCAATATGTCCAAGTATGTGGTTGCATGTGGTTGTTACAGTGAGAAGACAAATCACAATATGTTCTAGTACGTGGTTGCATGTGGTTGTTACAGTGAGAAGACAAATCCCAATATGTCCAAGTATGTGGTTGCATGTTGTTGTTACAGTGAGAAGACAAATCCCAATATGTCCAAGTATGTGGTTGCATGTGGTTGTTACAGTGAGAAGACAAATCACAATATGTCCAAGTATGTGGTTGCATGTGGTTGTTACAGTGAGAAGACAAATCACAATATGTTCTAGTACGTGGTTGCATGTGGTTGTTACAGCTAGACGACAAATCACAATATGTCCTAGTATGTAGTTGTTAGGGCTAGAAGACAGATCTCAATATGTCTAAGTATGTTGTTATATGTGGTTGTTAGTACTAGAAAGGCAACACTGTGTGCAAACATGCCTTTGTAAAACAGACATCACAGATGACCATCTTTTCCCTTCACACTCGATGTTAAAGTAACTATGGTGAATTAACAAACATGTACCAAAAGATAGTCTGCTTGACCTATGTCTTCAGAAGGATTCTCTCTACTACTTGCTGTTTTAAGTTAAATGTGAAAATTTTTACCTTGCAGCTTTAAGCCAGAGGTTAGCTCAACCTTCAAACAACAAGAAAGTGGGCGGTCTCAACCATTGTCAATCATAAAACAGCTAACTTCAGATATGATGTTACTACAACTGGCCACTGAGATCAAGATCATGCAAGGGATGATTGAGAATAGATTGGTAAGCAGCGATGGAGTTTTTCCACTAGTTTTGGGGGTTTTGCCCATTGTCTGGGGTGATTGGGTTAATTTGGCCAAATATGGCGTAATCGGTTTTTTGTAATAGTAAATCTCCCTTGAAAAATCAGAACATGACTTTAAGTAACAGACATTTAGCCAATAGACGGGTAAAACCCTCACCACACTTAACTATTATCTACAAAAATGTCAACACAAATCTCATGGAAACGATGAAATTACACCAGAAAATGAGCGAATGACAGTATATTTGTATAGCAAACTTGCTTCCTTTGTTGAATACATAGCTGTGGCCATATGTAGTCTGAGGTTATTTCTGCTCAATCAGTGTTATTTCTAAAATTTCATTGGTAACACTTGGTAAGCACATCTTTACAGAAAGTAAGATATGCCTGGATGGTCGCTTTGATTAGATAAGCATTTCTCGTGTGTTGCTGGGGTCCTAAAGGTAAGAATAGCAACACTGTTTATCTTCTATGCATGTTGTAAGAGGTGACTAAGGAGTTATGGGTTGGTTGTTCTATTCCGTATAGGGTGAAAAGTGACACAGAAGCCATGCTAAAGTCGAATGCCTCAAGCCAAAAAGTGCAGAGAATGCAGAACAGTTGTAAACCATGACACAACGCATTACGTTCCTCTGACTACATCCTGTTCATCTGCAGGAGTTTGAAAACGAAAGAAGATAATATTGCATGGACATCTAGATATTTACACGGTCATGACACTGGATTATAAAATGTCACAGAAAGAGTCAGTTGTTCCCCAAAAAATTTGGAATTTCATGTACAATATTTTCTGAGTCCTTAAAAAAAAAGTCCTGTATGCTGATCTCGCACAATGTCACCGACCTTGGCTGATACTCTGGATCATTTGTCACTTTGCATAGATTTTAAATTATGTAGCGCCATCGAGCAAAAATCATGAATAAGTCAGATATGTCAAGATAAATGAAGCTACACGAGATTGCGGCGCAAAACTATCCTATAGCAGTATTCATTTTCTAACTGTACAACTGAGAACTGGGTCTATCTATCTATTCTATTCGCTAAACCATTTGTTGCCTGTCAACATCAGGGGTAGAAGAGTTTTCTAGAGATGGCCCTCTTGTGTGCTGAGTGTATTGTGGAATTTATCACCTCTTTTATTTCGGTGGTCCATCGTTTTCGTGGTCGACCTCTAGGTCTGCCTTCACTGTACCTGTGTAGCATAGCTTGCTGTAGTATGCTGCCTGATCGTAGTCTTCTGATATGTGCAAATCATGTGATCTGTTGTCTCTTAATATATTCCAAGATTGGACTAGTGGTGGTTCTTTGTGCAATGTCCTTTATTCCTCCCACTTTCTCTTAGTGATATTCCTAGATTTTGCGTAAGCATGCCATTTCAGCTGTCACAAGTTTACATTTGTCTTGTGCTGTCGTTGTCCATGTTTGGCATTGGTAGCACAGTTTTGGCATAATAATCATTTTGAATAGTGTTATTTTGGTGTTTAATTCTACATTTGTATTTCTGAAAATTTGTGTCATTTTCCCTAGGGCTTGGTATGCTATACTACATCTATTATGTATGTCTTTGCTGCTCCTGCCATCTGTTCTTATATTGCTTCCTAGGTGTGTCAATTCTTTCACTTGTTTAAGTCTGTTATTTTCAATATATATATATATATATATATATATATATATATATATATATATATATATATATATATATATATATATATATATATATATATATAGATGTTTCTTTCTGTTCTACCTATCCAGCATCACTACACAATGGGGCATTCCCATAAATGCTCTGTTTGTCATTTTATCACCCATCAAAAAGTATATAATCCCAGTGTCCCAGTTGTGAGTTCTTTCAGTGAAGTTGCACTTTTTCCCCTCTCCCCTGGTCACTCACATTTTTATCATTCTCTGAACATATATATTGTCTCTTTCAGCATCCTCTTCAGCATTGTGTAGTGTATCCATGACAACAACCTCTTCATCATTGTGTAGTGTATTCATGACTGTTCTAATTAATTAAGCCCAAACTCTTCTCATCACTTTGTCATTCACTAAGCATTACCACCAAGATGTCAGCCTTTCGTTACCCCTGACTCCCACATGACCAGATAAGTACATTCATGTGAATCTTTGTTGAGAAGTCCCATTTTTTCTCATCATTTAAGTTACCTATCTTGTACAGTATACATAAATGGCTTACATATCATTATTGTGTGACTGTTCAGAAATGGCTCATTAAATCAGCTCCTTAGATAACACGATCTTACTCGGATAACTGTCAGATCTATCAGAACTTGTGTTTGGTGAATGGGTAATGTTGTTTGAAAAGTCAGTAATTCACAGGCTCTGCCTGATTCCAAGTGAGATTTCCATCTTTAGAATATAATGGCAGGATCGAGGGTTTATGATACTTTCACAAACTCAGATCCTTAAAAAATGTCCATGATAAGCTTTATACAGATGCTATATATATATATATATATATATATATATATATATATATACTATATATATATATGAATACCGCCTTCTGTTAAGACGGAAAAATTATCAATCCGTTGGTTATGGTTATTCTAAAGCAAACATAGAAAAGTAAGCAGAATAAGTACCTGGCACAGTGTTTAACCCATTAGTGTTACTTAGTCATTGATTATTGTGAACTGTCGCCTTTAGCATGGATTCCGTAGTGATGCATCCATTGCAATAGATGACATGAGGACATGATATCAGTTTTTGGGCCTGAAGAACTCACCAAATCAGAACTGCGGCCCGAAAGGGGAGCAAAGAAAAGAATAACAACACTGTTTACCTTCCATGCATGTCGTAAGAGGCGACTAAGGAGGTTATGGGATGGGATAGGGTCAGTGGACCCAAAGCCATGCTGAAGTTGAATGTGTCAGGCCAAAAGGCGCAGATATCGCAGCAATGCTGTAAACCATGACACAACGCATTCCATTCTCCGGACTTCATCCTGCTAATCTGCAGGAGTTTGAGAATGAACGCAGAAGAAGAAGAAGAAGAACTTCTTAAAGTGTATCATCAAAGTGAGAAACAAAGATGTCCATTGCAAGATAACTCTCATTGTAAACAAGGCATGTCATCTGCACACATTTCAACCAACCTTAAAATCCATCCCTCTTAGTTATGTAAATTTTTGTTTTCCATAATTTGCAGAAATATATCCAATATTTGTTCACTTTCAGAAATTGGCCAGTATTCATTCACTTTCAGAAATATGGCCATTATTTAATCACTTTCATATATATGGCCAGAATTTGCTCACTTTTATATTTATATATGGCCAGAATTTGCTCACTTTTATATATATATATATATGACCAGAATTCAGAATTTGTTTCATTTTCAGAAATATGGCAAATACTTGTTCACTTTCATAAATATGGCCAGTTTTTGTTCACTTTCAGAAATAAGACCAGTATTTGTTCATGTTCAGAAATATGGCCAGTGTTTGTTCATGTGTATGGCCAGAATTTATTAACTTTCAGAAATATGACCAGTATTTGTTCATTTTCAGAAATATGGCTAATATTTGTTCATTTCAGAAATATGGCTAGTATTTGTTCGCTTTCAGAAATATGGCTAGTATTTGTTCACTTTAAGAAATATGGCTAATTCACTTTCAAATTATTTATGTTTATCTGTTCCATTTATAGACTCAACTGGAAGATGCCTTTATATACACATCGGCGCAGCTCAACAGGTTAGCAGCATCGCAGGACATGCTAGTTCAGCTATTAATGCAGCAAATTGTAAGCATACTCATTTCCAATCATGTATTGACAGTCACATATTATAGCATGATTGTTAATCCAACCTCGTTACGCGATAATTAATACAGTCTCGTGAGAAGATTGGCATTCCAATCTCATTGCATTTTTGCCATTCGTAGCTCAATAGAAATCATTCCAATCTCATTAAATGTTTGTCATTCTAAGCTCATTACACGAATCTCATTCCAACATTATTAAACGATTGCTAATCCAATATATATCCTCAAAACTATGCAATATTCATCAACATCAACTCCCACACTTATCGGTTCTACAATCTTAACATTCCTTATTATCTACATTTTACCAGGATGTCAGTCCGGATGAACAGTTTAGTTCAGAAAATCCAGAAGACCCTAAGATTATTTACAGATTATGATCCTTGGAATCAAGAATCTCAAGTAAAAACTGATGACAATTTAAATAACTAAACATCTTGATGACGTAATAAAGAACAAATCATCTTTGTGGTGTCTTCAAGAATAGTATATTCTGGTATCATCAATCGCAAGAAGGCAGAAGAAGATTGCACACATGGAAGTCATGCAGCAAGCTGAGATACCATTTCTCTACTCCATTCTCAGACATAGACTTATAAGCAGGTTTAACCATGTGGAAAGAATGTCAAATGATCGTTTCCCCAGCGTATTTCCCTTTGGGGTGTTCTCATCTGGTGGACAGCAACAGGACAGACAAAAGTGAGATATACAGACATCTGTAAAACAGCATTGAACAATTTCATGATCAACCAAAATTCTTGGGAAAAACTGACCCTTGATAGTGCAGTATGTAGTACTGCGCCAGGATGAGGCATCCAATCATCTGAGGGAGACAACAAAATACAAGCAATGCAGACAGGCATACATCCTTAAGCCCAGATTTGTTATATATAGTCTGATCTCGCCACTGCATATCGAAAATCAGCAAAAGAAGCCACGAGATAGGCTGTAATTTAAGGGCATCATAGTCCATTTGTAATGTTTATGCTGGCCTGCTTCCTGTCTGTAAAGACACAATAGGCCATCATCATCAGAAATATGGTAAAATGACTACAACACTAGTGTAAAAACTGACTATTGTGAACAGGCATCACTTAGATACATGCTAGACAGCTAATGGCAATAAGTAAATTGTAAATCTTATGGGCAAAAATATTATTTCACTGACAAAAGAAAGAAGCTTTTCAGTTTAAAAAATTGGATGTAGAATTGCACAATTATAATTTATAATAATGAAATAAAGAACACTCAATAGAAAACTGGAATCTTCAGCTGAGAACAATAATCAACATACCGAAACCAAATTTAGATTATCTAATAGTGGCGAGGTACAGAATGCGTCTGTAATAATCAAGATACTCTGGTAAAATCTCACAGCAGGCAATTGTGCATTTGGACCATTCAGAAAGCAATGACAAACTGTTATTTCAGTTATAATGCCTAGAGAATCACTACAGCCAAAACATGCTGGTTTGATGGTGACATCCTGAATAAGATATGCTACTAATTTTAATGTCATTGAAAAATATAAGACCACATGCAAAAATGTATCATGATGCATGTGAGAGTTATCGAGATATTAAATGAAATAGGGCGTCATGAGCTTTAAAACACATAATAACTGTGTGAACATACATGATTTTTGTCCTTTTTTCTCCATGAGACAGGGTCCAAATGTAAACTCAGAAGCGAAAACTGGCTTCTCTGATAATGGCATGTTAAAAGGAAATGATAACTAGACATTTCTCATACAAATCGTACATCTAAATACCATGAGGCATGACCGTCTCCAGTAAAGACCTTTCAACAGAATTCATTAGGATCCCATTCGTGACTTTTTGATTATTGTTGGGGATTTCGGTTGGTCACTATTTATACACTTAGAATTGGATGCCAAAAAATAACTGATATGACTCCAAGTATATAAATAGTGACCAACCGAAAGCCCAATAATAATCAAAAATATCACAAATGGGGTTCTTATTTGTTTCTGTTGGAAGGTTTTCTATACTGCTGACGGTCTCACATGAGGCGTGAAGTTTGAAATAGTTCACACACTATTACAACATTATATTTTATACAAATACCTTTGAAATATGCAATTCTATACGAGTTCTATATAGATTTGCTTTTTATACCGGGAAAATATTTTAATATCTTCTTCACATAATTGAAAATGTACTTTTATGTTTTTGTTCTATTCGCACAAAAATTGATCATAATATTTTATAGCTGTAACAATTCCTTTAGTTTAATTAAAGGAAAACTCGATTCCATGCAAGTACCGTCTGTCTAGACAAGAAAGAACACTTTTTATATGGTGTAGAAGTGAAGGCAGAAGCTTATAGGATCCAGGAATGAACTTTGTCAAGGTTAAAGATGGATGTAACATATTTTATGGGTAATATCATGGGAAGAATGTATGACCCAGGGAGTATAAATGAATGAACATGAAATCACAGGTACATAAAGTAAAGAAAGTACAATCTCTGCTTTATGAAGGAATTAACTATTCTGTTTTATGCGAGCATTACACCACATCTATTTCATGTTCGAATAAACACACATTCTCTTTTTCACGAATGAATTAAAATAGCGCCTCTGGGTTATGAATGAATGAACGCATTTTTTATGTTTTATGAAGGAATGGGCAAACACTCTCCCATGCGTGACAAAATAAACACATCAACTTGAAGCAATAAACACATCAATTCCTTTTTCTAAAGGAATAAACACATCAACAATGTTTTATGAAGGAATAAACACATCAAATCTGTTTTATGAAGGAATAAACACATCAACGTTTTATGAAGGAATAAACACATAAACTATGTTTTATGAAGGAATAAACACATCAAATCTGTTTTATGAAGGAATAAACACATCAACTGTGTTTTATGAAGAAATAAGCCTGCGATCTCTGATGAATGAAGATATGTTAAGGTTATCATTGGTACTTATATGATGAAGAGTACCACGGTAGATCAGTTGTTAGTGAACTGGCTTCTTGTTCAGGTCATCCAAGCTTTATTTTCTAGTTCAACAAGAAATATTTTTAAATCACCAATGGATCCTATGTCAAATGGGTAAATGGGTACCAGATCTTTTGTGAAAGTAAATGCGGCATGCCTGATGCTGACCACATCATATATTCCATTCATCAGGGAAAAATGAGGGAAATACAGAAGAGAAAGGTGCGAAGAGTTTCTTGTTGCTCTTGTTGGATTTCCATGGTTATCAAATATCCAAGATACTAAACGTATCTACTCATGGTGCACCCTGTAAATAGATATTATGTGGCTTGTGTGATGTAGAAATTGACATTCACAATTGTAGGATGACTACCGTATATTACCATGTATAAGTCAACATTTGAAAAAAAAATTCTTTGCTACTGTAATATCTATTTTTATAAAGGTAATATCTCATTCAAGGCTGAAACATACAGAAAACCAATGCTGTGACTTACCAGCTGTCGGCAAAACTCAAACATACATAAAACTGCATGGCTACAAAATGATGATTAATCAACAGAATTTTTATACCACCTCTGTGTTAACAATGTCAAACATGATCCTTGACAGAGACAATAGAAAATAAGATCATGCAGTGTGAAATGAGATGTTTGAGAAAAATAAATGTCTCTAGAAGAGACTGATGGAGATATTCTTCTTCTTCAGCGTTCATTCTCAAACTCCCACTGGATTTCCCTTGTAACAGGACAATGGTCCTACAATATTTCCAGTTGAATATAGTCCAGAGAATGGAAATGCATTGCGTTGCCGTTTTATTTGTGCCAATGGCCTAACACATCCGTCTTCGGCGGTGATGGAGATATGAATATATAAGGAAATAAATAAAGACTCTCAAGCCAAGACTACATCGAAGGAAAGCATACCAGGTGGTTTAGCCAAATCATGAGAATGGAACCATCAGAACTAGCCATTCGTGTATTAACAATAGCAGAAGATCGGGCTACCAGACACGAGAAAGACCACAAACCAGATGAATGGGGACATTCAAAGAACATAAAGAGACACAGGCTCACCATAACCAATGCAACCCAAAAGGCCAAAGACAAAGAACTTCACCTTTTCCCCGCCACCACTCTTAATGGCACAAGTGGAAATGACAATAGATAGATATCTCATTCAGAATATAATTAACACATTAAAAATATGAAAACAAAATTGTATTATTTATACCGCTAGATTTCGGTACTTTCAGCAATCAAACTCAGAAGTCTACACAAAAATCACTCATTCTTTGAGTTCGTTTCTGAATTATGATGCAATCACGCAATTAATTCTGTCAATGGAGCATCAGGATGCATAAAATCTTTTCATTTTGAAAATTAGTAAAACACAAATAAAATTGCTACGTATCCATTTTACAAATAGGACAAATACACATTCACCTTTTTGACCACTAAGCCTTTTTCAAGATAAGGACGAACACACAAACTTATTAATAATGTACAAAATAGAATAGATTTAAAAAAACTATATTGGAGGAAAGTATGTAAGGATCTATGTTTTTTACTATAGCTTCTTCTTCTTTCGGCACTTGAAACATGTCTATATCTGTAAATCTGTCTCCTGAATAAAACTCACTGTCTTTTGTAGTTCATATAGTTGCCCATAGAGCTCTGATCTATGTGTTGTTTCCTCTGGCCAATATGTCTGCCTCACATTTCATGCTCAGAACAATCTTGAAGTATATGTTTGTCACACTGTGCTGCCTGTCCACGTGAACACATGGCCATGTTGCCAATCTTGAATTTTGTGTACATGTGACTGTGGAGTTGGTATTGTCCCGTTCTGAGGCGTAGAATTACAACTTATTAGTTACTATAGATGGACGTTAAGTAGAGTAAAACATGAATACAAGCTACATGTTGAGATAAGTAAATAGTTAATGTAAATCAATCAATCAATCAATAAACCCATAACCCTTCAGGGTCGTAGGGGTACCACATTGGATGCTTCAGCACACAGTCCTCCAGCGAATTCTATCCTCAGCGATGCGGATGAGTGTGGAAATATCTTGCCCTGTCCATTCCTTGATGTTGTCTGTCCATGTCTTTATTTGTCCTCCTCTGCTTCTTCCACCCTTGACAGTTCCCTGTAGTATTGTTTTTGACAAGGAATCGTGCTTGCATACATGTCCGAACCATGCTAGTTTTCGTCGTTTCACTATTGAAAGCAATGGCTCCTGAACACCTGCACACATCTCTACTTTATTTCTTATGTACACATTGGTCTTATGTTCCCTATAGGAAATTCGTAGAATTCTTCTGTAGCATTTGTACTCGAAAGCCTGTAATCTTCTCTCCATGTCCGCAGTGAGTGTCCGACTCTCACAACCATACAACACAACAGAAAGCACCAGCGACTTATACAGTTTGATTTTCACTCCAACACTGATATTGCTTTTCCAAATCACAGTTAGCCTTGACAAGGACGCTAAAGCCATCTCTAGCCTTATTTTTAGTTCTGCTTTGCATTTACCATCGCTGCATATACTGGATCCGAGGTATTTGAAGGTATTCACCTCCTCAAGCTTATGTCCATTCATCATGATATTAGTGAATGTAAATGTAGAAATGGGTATGGGAAGTAGGATTAACAAGTCAAAGTCACAATTAAAATTAAAATCACTTTCCTGATCTAAGAAGTCTGGTAGTGCCTCATCCCACCAGCATCATCATCAGGTGCCATGCCAGATGGCATAGGCGGTCATGGCTCTCTACAGCTCTCTGTCCACAGTAGTATGTATCAAGGTCGTTGTTGTTTCCTTGTCGTGCCAGGCTGTCAAACTGTCTAATATTTACTCACGGTGTCGCCTTCTGTCTCTGGTGCCTTCAATCTTGCCTGTTGTGATTATGTTCTCTAAACCTGCCTGTCTCATGAAGTGGCCAAAAAAAGAAGATTGCTTTTTTCTTATATTGTTGATTAAGGTCCTTTTCGCATTTAACTCTTTCAACACCTCTACATTAGTTTTTCTGGCAGTCCATGGTATTCTCAGCATTCTTCTGTAGAACCACATCTCTGTTGCCTCTAATTTCCCACTTTCCAGTTTGTTTATTGTCCAGGACTCGCACCCATATGTTAGTATAGGGGTTATATAGCACTGCAGAACTCTCTTTCTCACTTCTAATGACAAGGTCAAATTACACAATATATTTTTCATTCTTCTGAATGTTGTTTTTGCCTGTCCTATTCTACATCTTATTTCTATTGAATTTCTTCCATCTGCTGTAATCATTGTACCTAAATATTTGAATTGATGGACCTGTTTTAATACTATATCATTCACTTTGGTCCCACCAGCACAATGTAGTAATTAAATAATGAACTGAAGATGGTGGGAGGGAAAAAAAACAAGAAAAGGGGAGGTAAGTTAGAGAGACGAAGAATCCTGTGGTTCTAATTCTACGTGTGTTAATTTACTAGTTTTCATATGCCTCGTGGCAGACTGCAGTTTTTCTTTCATGCTCATATTCCTTTTAAGTGTTAACATTGTTGTTGCCACTTTCCTTAAATATTACACCAACCTGATTTCTACCCATAGCATTAATCATCAAACACTTTTTTTCCAAAATTTGATGATCTTTTCTGATGGTTAATCCAGGTGCATTTCTTTCACTTTATCCATAATTGTGATGATGTCAACCCTTTTCATGACAAGTAGGGCCAATAGGCTTTCTCTAACAATGTAGTTTTTCTTTTCCTTTTTCTTAAAGTTGACCCCTTTTTACAGCAAAGCACAGCATAAATGCAAGTTTATTTTTGTAAAGAATCTACATTTTTACCGAATTTATTATTCTTGATATTTTTACATAATTTCAATTCGGCTTATATGGACAGAAGAATTTTGAGACAGCATCTGGTGACATATTCTTTACAGAATGTAGTTTTCTTTATGGATGTTCTGAACTAACGATTCTGGGCTAGTTGACACGCTGTAGCCAACAGTCTGAGATGTCTCTTATCTATTATCATCTTGGGCGGTCTGCTTACAACTGTTCGCAGCAACATACCTTCCATTATTATTTTTTCCATGCTGTTATGTCGTTTTATCTGGTAAAATAAACCTTGGCTTTGTTGTTTAAGAGCCAAACCTCTTCAAAGTTTAATGCTCTTATCACTTATTGATTAGTCTTTTTCACTGTCTGTGGTAATCTCAAAATCTTTATGGAGAATCTCATTTTAAGGAAGCTATTCTCTTTGCCATGTATTTACTAATTGTCCATATTTTGCAGCTGCAAATTGTTACTGAAAATATCCTTTCTCTAGTCATTTGTAATACACCTTCATAGCTGGTTTCTTGGTAAAAAATTTTTATTCACGCAAGTTTTTTTTAAGTCGCTATTGCAATTTTTTTTTCTTGATTTGTTCAGCACAATCCCATGCACTCTTTGCACACAAGGATTCAAAATTAATGACATTTTTCAGTCTTTCTTCTTCTATCAGATTTATACACTGATATGAATATTTCTTCAATGAGCTGAAGGGTGGTTAATATCCCCGAGACCAGGTCATAGATCTTGTCAGTCAGAGCTTTTTAAAATGGCCATTTCTATTTTTCTGGTGTGGTACAGTGGACAGTTTTTTAAATTAGGTTCTTTGCGTTCTGCAGATTTTCCACAGTAGCACATATCGGTGTTGCTAATGCCAAACCTTCCATATATGAGTTGAGACTGTTGTGTCCTGTTCTCAATATAAAAAAGAGTTTGTTTCTTTTCTTCCAAGCTTGTGGATAGTGTCGTCATTTTGCTGCATGGGTGAGTTGAATTTTATTTCATGTTTATGGAGTTTTTGATGATGGACTTCATTTATGGCATAGATACCCGATCATCTATCTGTTGCTGCTGGCATTTACTTGCAGTTTTTGTTTGCAGATCAGCTACCTCTTTCCATGATTTAAGAATGACCTAAATCCAATGGTTAATTATTTTGCTTGATTGTTTTATTTGAGATAGCAGTTATTTTAAGATGTTTATGTGGAATGTGATTGACTTCTTGAGATCTTGCAAGGCCATTTTGTCATCTATAACTCTCTTGATTTCCTCCAGATGTGATGATCCGAACAGAAAATGTGTTGCTTCTTTAATAACATCACACTCTACCTTTATCTCCAGAGAACTCTTCTGAACTCCTGGTGATAAGCTCACTATCAACTAGACTACAGCACTCCTCATTGATCTGTATAGTGTCTACATTACTTGGTTACAGTTTTAGGGCCCTCATATGAGGGAAGACGGGTTGAATGTTATTTTAAAAAAAAGAGAATCTGTTAGCTGTAGATTGTTTTTAAGTATGGGACATTTCTTCAGTAATATGTGTTATAGAAAAATACCATGTTCGGCTTATACATGGATCGGCTTATACACAGGCATGGATTAGCAAAGCTGTCCATAAACTATGGCAACAACATTTTGCAAATTGTGGAACCCCCCCCCCCCCTCGTCTCTTGTCAGTAGTGCTCAAGAATTCAGGGGACGTAGACCCACCCCCCCCCCCCCCGAGTTTAATTATGTCAATAAATTTTGAACTCCATCCTCCTTCTAATACAATATTTTTTAGCAGAAAAATAATTGTTTCATTTTTAGATGTCATTTAAACATCCAATCATGCCACCAGTACAATGTGGATGGTCGGCTTTCGAACCATCTAGTCCAACGAGTTGGGCCTGCCAGGTGACCTCACTATTAATTCTGTAACCGATTGAGCAGAAAAAAATAACAACAAATTATTACATGTTTTGTTTCACATTTAATATATTTTTATTTCTAATTCTTACAATTTAATTAGTGTATTACAAAACGGGGTGAAAGTACAGAATAGTTCTCCGCTGTGCTATAAATAGCACATTGTCTACAATTTTAACGATCCAACGTCATGGATTACCGTGTAACACCAATCAAAATAATGTCTGCCGTGACGTCACATCCCGACAATGACACAGTTCAACTCTAGACACAGACGAACTTATGCATAATCTGTTTGTTTTCCAATTTACACATTTTTTACAATTTCCTATTATTTGTAGTGAGCGATCAGTATTTCTGCCCGCTACACACGGAGCGAGGTGCGCGCACACATTAGAAATATTATTTCTAATCCTAATCTTACTCTAAGTACTTACCCGTAAGCTTGCCAAATCACACAACAAAGGTCAGAAAACACATCGAAACTAGAGCAAAGGTCACAGCGGAGAACTATAATGTACCTCAGCTAAAAACGGCATTGTTGACGTCAACTTTTACCAACCCCTCCTAATTCCCTTGTCTACAACTGTTCAACTTTTTCAAACCCACCCTCCCACAATTGTTGACATAATTTATGAACAGCCCCGCATTTTTCATGTCCAGAGATTTATTTGGGCACATGTTCGAGGCCACTCATATAATAATAATGTTAATTTGAAATAATATAATGTTACGTAATTTATTGATCACTATTAATGTTATGTTTATGTACAGTAGTACAGCAATAACATTATAAATATAATCAATAAAAATGCTACTCTCCAGCACACATTGTTGAGTTTGTAATGTTCGAGACAATAAAAAAGTAGACATCCTAGCGAGATATGTCACAATATCGAGCGATTAAACAGTGTGCCTTGGTGATTTACTGTACTACTTACTTGAGATTACTCAGGTGTCGGGACACAGCCCAACAATACCATTGCTAGTAGCACAAGGCAAATGTAGAAATGAACGGAAATAGGTACAAATATTTGTAAATAAAACACGCCAGCAATGAGACACAGTGACGGGACATTTTAACTAAAAGTCTTTATCAGGGCGAAAGACAATAATCAAAACACGCAATATAGTAAACGTAAGAAAACATATGGTGTGACGATGGCAGGAGGATGACATCTCCGTAACATGGATCCGATTATCAGTTGAATTGTTGTCTAATGGCTGTCCACTCTTCCCGCAGTGCAAGAGACAACTATCGGTGATTGGCTGGAACCACGTCTCGCAGGCGGAGTCGGCTGTCGAGTTCATCCCATAAGTGTTTTATGGGGTTTATGTCTGATGACATGCCATGACACTTAATGGTCTGAACGCTGTGAAGTGAGGAACTGGGTGGTGAGTTGTGCCACATGAGATCGAGCGTTATCCTGCTGAAAAATTTACATTCGAGCAGCTAAAATTGAAAGCACACGAGGACGAACAATTTCATCGACGTATCGTTCGGCATTCAGGTGTTCTTCAATTTGCACCAGGTCACTTCTTCCCATGAAGTTGATGCCACCTCCACCACCATGTGGAGGATTCTCACCAGCGCTGTTCTAGGCGTGGCGCTCGCGGACTCTGCGGTAAATTCTCTATCTATCGTGTCCCTGAGCAGAAAAAATGATTTATCATTAAACCAAACCCCTCTCCAGTCATTCCAAAAGGTCCATTGACGATGCTGGTTAGCCCACTGAAGTCTATTCTGGTGATGCCGGTCCTTAAGAACAGGACCTCTGTAGGGTATTCCCAAAGACTAACGTCGTGCAGCCAGTTCCTTATTTTGTTATCTGAAATTTGACGAGCTGCTGACATTGAGCGGACTGTGGAATACGCAGATGCAAATCGATTCCTGAGGTAACGCAGCCGCATGAAGCAATTTTTCGGTAAGAGTTGTGACTTTGGGTCCGCAACTACGCAGACAGTCTGCCACTGAGCCAATTTGTTGAAATCGCCTCCTTATGCGACTAATGGTGCTTCTAACCAAATTAAATTGTCTGGCCACTACACTTTGTGATTGTCCCGTATATAAGCGTCAAATGATGATGTATTTTTGTTCTGTACTGAACTTCGTGGAAATAGAAATTCTATAGAGTTACTTTTCAACATAAGAATAATCATTGAAAAACACCAGATCAGCATGAAATCTATCACGACTTTATCGATTTCACAAATACATTGGATCAAGTATGACAAGAAGGTTTATGAAGATTATGAAAAAGTGTAATGTTTGGTAGAAATATAATATAAATCATTGAAGCACTATACACTGTAGCAACTAGTGATGTAATTAATGGTGATATTGGAACCTTTTTTTAAAAAAAACTGCAGGAGTTCGACAAGGATGCATATTATCACCGGTGTTATCAATAAATTCTTGGAACACATCTTGCAAGAGACACTATAGAACTATGAAACAACACTTTCAATTGGTGGCTGCTCTCTGTTCAACGTGCTGTTTGCAGATGACAGGCTGGCGGCGAGAAAGAACTCAAAGCACTTACTTCTAAACTTGAAAATACTTGCAAAACTTATGGTATGGAAATAAACATCGAGAAAAGTAACATAATGGCAAACAGAGATGACAACACGACTCCCGTTAACATCTGTGTGAATGGACAGAAACTAGAAGTTGATGTCCTTAAATACTTCAGATTTTATATGAGCAGTGATGGAAGCACTACCAAAGAAATAAAGACTAGGCTTGAAATAGCCCCGGCTGCAATGTCCAGATTAAATTCCATATGGAAGAGCAGAAAGGTGCAACAGTGAAGACAAACCTATATAAATCTCTAGTAATAGCTATTATTTTGTATGGATGTGAGAGTTGGACAATTACAGCGAAAATTGAAAGGAGAACACAGGCTTTTTTTTATAACAAATGTTGCAGTCGTATATAGCGCATTCATTATACCGAAGATAAAACCAATATAGGTTTGTTTGTTTGTTTATTACTGGATTTGCCTTTCTTGAGAAAGTCATGCCCTTTTCAAACGTGAAATAATTTTCTTTGGTTATATCGGGGCGTATCTTGTGGTCAAATGACCTGGGTGGTGTCCTGTTAGGAACTGGGGAAATGACCTGGGTTCTGGTCTGTCCTGAAAAGGACATTAAATAGGGTGGGGGGGATTAGAGGTTAGCCCTAAAAAGGAAAACCAACATAGGCCTATACATGAGAAACAAAATAAATACGCTTGCGGGCCGACAAGAACATCTCACGACAGCAGTGAGGCGTCGCAAACTTGTATGGTTTAGCCACGCGATTAGACACGATTCTCTTTCTAAAACAAGCTTGCAGAGAACAGTTAAGGGTTGAAGAAGAAGAAGAGGTAAGAGAAAAGTATGGATTGATAATATTAAAGTATGGACAGGTTTAAGATTCTCCACACTTAAACAAAGAACCGATAACAAAGAGTAATGGCGAAATTTGTGTGTTGATTTTTCCAGAGTGGCACATCTACGACCATGAAGGGATATGAATTTGATGATGATAATGTACCTCTTATGGTGAAGTATAATCCTTTCAACCGCGGACATTATTCCAATTTCGTTCTATCAGAGCTTTAAACCAATAAATATATTGGATGTCATGGGTCCGGTTCTCTAGATACCACGACTTCTGGCTCAAACAATGGGTACATGCCCAGCAGATGTGATCATATCACGTCACAACAGTCAAACTTTTGTAATTTTATACGCAGTCATGTAAATCTGTGTTATAATGTGTACATCGTCATTGGCGTCACAGAAATGTCATTTGACAAACAGACGAATCGATGGTAAAAATTGATAATGCAATCGCAGATGTCTGTTACACTAGCGAACGCTATCCCTAACAGCACTCGTGAAACCACCCCCCCCCCCCCCCCCAACAACTACACATCCTACTCCACAATGCTATAATTCTAACACTAATTCTAATCCCCCTTCTCCTTCCCTCACAATAACTAAAATAAGATGTCTCCCCTCCAAGCTATATTTGTCAGCTTCACTCTAACACATTTTCATTTTTTATGAGCCAATGGTTTGTTCCACTAAACTTGGTCACATCTTCCAGACATGAAAAAAAAAAATGAGATGGGCAAATGACCATAATCCTAAAATGCTTGCTTGTGAGACAAAAAAACTTATACTGTACTAAGACTCGAGATAGTGATAGTAAAGTAATATCAGTATTATAGAACGATCAATGTACTCAGATCGCTAGTGCTAAGTATACTTTTATACGCTTGTGAAGGTTGGATACTCAATGCAGACACAGAAAGAAGGATTCTGGCTTTTGAAAACAAGTGCTATAGACGTTTGTTAAGAATTCGTTATTGTATAGAACACAAAACAAATATATTTGTCCACCAGGAAATAAACGAACTTGCAGATTACCAAGAACCACTTTGGACAGTGGTGAAACGGCATACATTTGTTTACTTTGGAAATGTAACGAGACACGACTCACTTTCTAAAATTGTTTTGGAAGGAACAATCGAGGGTGGAAGGAGAAGATGTGGTGTTATTAAATACTTAAATTAATTATAATAGTATGCACTATTGAGGGATTCTACTGTACGGCCTTTAGCTAATTGGATTCACGTCCGCTATTGAAATGTGCGTAGGAGTCTATCTAACCACAAAGGGTACAAATTAAATGACATGGCCTTATATTCTACCTTGTTATGACGTCTTCTTTTCTGTGGTGTAAGAAAGCATACTCCCTGTGGATGTTAGCTACAGCCAGAGTTGTTGATCGTTTATCTAGGAATTCTTCTTCTTCTTTAAGCGTTCATTCTCACTCGTACTGGATCTCTCTTGCAGCAGGATAACGGTCTTAATAGATTTCCAGCAGAATGTAATCCAGAGAATGGAAATGAATTGTGTCGCCGTTTTATTTGCATCAATTGTCCGACACATCTGTCTTCGGTGGTTATCTAGGAATGAAAGCGCATAAGATATAACCGCGGACAAGCAAGGCTGTAGATATGTATGTCCTCCTTAAACATGGGGATGGGATGGTATACCTAACAAGAAGGTCATTCGTTCGTTTTTGTGCTTCAGGTCATCTTCTTGCTGAACAATTTGATGACATTTTGGTTAAAATCGCTAGGAAAGGAGGGGGGGGGGGGGGTGACCTTTGGTCAAGTTCCTATTACTAAAAGAAAGTTATACCTATTCAAATTTGCAGAGTTAATGGGGAGTTTGAACATAACAATATCTCTCCCCCCTTATCTATGGGCCTGATGTCAAGCGATCTAACCACCAACATGCTCTTATCTAGATCAATAACAGAGAACTATAGCAAGTTACACGTTTCGAATTCCTTGGTTACCGCCGAAGACGGATGTGTTGGGCCATTGACGCAAATAAAACGGCAACACGACGCATTTCCATTCTCTTGACTACATCCAACTGGAAATCTTGTAGGACCGGTGTCCTGTTACAAGAGAAATCCAGTAAGAATTTGAGAATGAACGCTGAAGAAGAAGAAGAATTCCTTGGTTCTCTTATAAATAACAACCGCGATTGCTATGGAAAAATCAGATTGAGGTTGGCCATTGCAACAAATAAACTGATAAAATTAACAACATATGGTCGGGCTGCAACAAAATAACAAAACTAACGTTCCTCAGAGCCTACATATTTGCAATAAAGGCATAGGCCATGGATGTGAATCTTGGACAATCACTAAAAAGGTGGAAAACTAAATTGTAGCAGTGGAAACAAAATGTTACAGAAGAATCATCGGAATATGGAATGGGTCAAAATGGGCCAAAAAGATTACCAAAATATTTCTGAGAGAATACCCTAAGAGGATTGTAAGTAAAAGAAAAGTGGTTAAACAATAAGGTTCTCTATAGGAAATTACGATATTTTGGCCATATCAAACGACATGGCAGCATAAAAAAGACCATAATGGAGGGGATGATATCAGGGGCAACAAAAAAGTGGTAGGCTGCAAAGACGATAGTCGTAAGATATCAAAATCCACTGGAAAATGACAGCGGAAGCTGGAATATTGGCTAAAGATCGTCAGGAGTTTCGAAATCCTGTGATTACAGAGGAGGGAAAATAAAGATATGGTCTGACAACGCCAAGAAATTGACATAACAAGATTTTTCCTCACTCATCAGCATCGCTGAAGATAGAAATCGCTGGAGGACTCTGTGTGCTCTGCGTAAGAGAAACATGGCTCGTCCATTCAATTATCAATTTTGTGTGATTTTGTTTAGTTTATACGTTATTAGTTTCTTTAAAAAGGTCCCATTTTTGACCGATACGTGGAGAATTGTCCTGTTTAGTTTATATTATCATAGTTACGGTAAGTTTTTCTAGTAACCTGTTTAATTTATTCTGTTTTACCATTTGTTCGTTCGGTTACTGCGGTACCCTCCACTTTGTCAGACACCCTCCGACCATTTGGTTATTTATATATGCTACATGCAAGAACAATTGCAAGACCATATGAACAGACTCCACACAACATATCAAATTCAACATGAAGATCAATATTGAAAAGACCGAAATAATGGCAATAGCACAGAAAGAAAGAAATATCACTGTCTCCATCGATGACAAACACCTTAAACAGGTAAATGAGTTCACTTACTTAGGAAGCATTTTATCGAGTGAAGGGAACACCAGAAATACAAAATAGATGCAACAAAATATACCAGATCCTATGATAGATGACACGTATTTTCGAGAACAAAAATGTAAACATAGACACTAAAGTTGCATTATACAAGCCTATTATTATTCCATCACTATGTTACCAGTGCCAAACCTGGACAATGACAGCACAAGACAAAAGAAAAATAGTTACAATAGAACTGACATGTCTACGAAGAATACTCGGAGTGTCATTAAGAGACAGAATTAGTAACGATAACATCAGACAGATAACCAAAACAATATCAGTATTGGAACACATCAAAAGACAACAGATCAAGTGGGTTTCACACGCTTCCAGATTACCAACATATATCATGCCACAAATGACCATGGCACATAGACAAAACGGTTATAAAGCCAGAGGCAGATCATGTAAAAGATGGATCACAGAAATCAAAGAAGGCACAGGAACAAGCTTACAAACAGCGCACAAGAAGGCCATCTCCAGAGAACTCTTCCATCCCTGACGCGGCAAGGCAAACAAGGGCCACAGCGTATATATATATATATATATATATATATATATATATATATATATATATATATATATATATATATATATATATATATATATATATATATATGATGGATCCTAAGAAAACGAAACAGAATGTTTTTTAAAGAACCACCATGAATTGGAGAGTAACTCTAAAAAATACACACATTATTTATAAAAATACTAAAATTGTACGCCTAAATTATTCCCTAAATTTTGGCACTAGAAAAAAACTTTCGTTACTGCGTGTTTTCCTGTTATGGAGTGCAGGGTGGTTTTTGGCTATAGAAATAAAGGCTGCTTTGCCATAGCTGTCGCCGGAATTTTTATTGCATCTTCGAAAGACATAAATCCATATCCCAACCGTGGATTGAACTCGGAATATCAGGTGTTTTGGCACTAGATGACTTGTAAAAGCACCAGATTTTGTACTAAAAGAATCAAATGGCAACAATATATATAACACAAGATAATATCTGTTACTTTTGTTGATAACTGGCAACACTATAAATGGTTGGCATTCGGGAAATAACCTGGTAATCTTTGCAGTTTCCGGTAGTAACAGTTTTCCAGGTAAGCGTGAAAAAAAACCATAAAAAATTGTTTCAGTTTCAATTAAATATAATATATCAATTTAATATACAGAGACACAATCACACATATTCAAGAACAGGAGAGTCATTGGCAAGTCACATTTTCTCTTTTCAATTGTAATGTGCATTCACTATTTGGTAAAACTACGGTTAAGTCTTCACTGACTGCTATACAATTTTAAATAGCACGGACACAACAATGATGATGTTTTAAATGTTTACATTTTTAAGTAGCAGACCTCACGGATTTCTGTGTAACACCAATGAAAATTAATGGATGCCGCGACGTCACATCTCCCGACACAAATGACATCAAGCACACTACACTTATAATTATAATTTTTATAACTATTTTTTTCCTCCATTTATAACTGATCCTTACCCCACCACCCCCATCCTTAATGTAAATAATAATAATACGAAATTAATATGCCTTTTCAATTAATATACCTTAATTTTAAATACAAATTCAACTAATCACACTGCATGCATAGGTTGATGTTAGGTAGTACCTTGAAACTAGAACAGAGGTCACAGTGAAGACTTATACCATAGTTGTACCAACTATTTTGCTTGGTGATTATCAAGACAGTTAAATATGATATAAATGGACTAAATAGAATAACATATGAAAAGTCGATTTAAAAAATAATAATTAAATTGTATTGCTGTAGCATATGCCAATCTAAATCGGTGAGTGATTACTACACCACCGCGTTGTATGGTTTCGCCTTTAGCAAATTAGTCTAACTTTAGCCAGCTGGTATAAATTACAAACTCCTTAAGGGAAAGTTACCCCAGGCAATAATTAGGGCCTTTTTGTGAAAATTTCCATAATTTTTAGTTGGTGTTTTGAAAATACACTAACTTTTTTTGTTATTAGAAACGACGTTAAAATAATAGATTCAATACAGGAAACTGTGGACAAATCACGTGACAACAGTCTGACTTTTTAATTTCATATGTTATTATTGTTATTGCACTGAGCTTCCATTACTCGGAGATTTAAAAAGAATAGGTACGCCAAAAATGTAACTACGGATACTTATCTAGCGATTTGCATGTAACACACTGGACAACCACCCCCACCCAGTGTGTATATCAAGTGATGGGGGGGGGGGCTCTCATCACCAAATGTGTAGAATGTTGGCTGTGTCAGAGGAGGTCTTTAATGAAATTTCGTTCCGTTTAATTATGTTAGCTTTTTGTTTCGTAGAAACCTGGCCACTTATTCTTGTATTGTACCAAATAATGTTTGCACATTTTTAAATAACGAATTTCATACTGCTGATGTGTCTAATTTGGTTAGATTTTTTGCATGTCATAGGAAAGGAATGAATAAATAAAACATACAATAACTTACCTTGTCCAGAAACGGTTCTAGAATGATAGTTTGAAGATGTTCTAATATTGTAGACCTAATGTTGATAAATATCTATCAATACATTTGTTCCATGCCTGTTTCAATGACATAATCTACTTGTTACTATATCTACTTGGTAATATTATTCCCAAGAATTCCTTACTATCGAAATCACAATCCATAATGATTTCACATCAAGTATACATACTGATGACCATTGTAGCTCGCCTGTGGATTCTAAACTGGATGTTTCTAGATTTTGACTGTTTTTTGTTCCACCATCCTACTTGAACATAGTTTCGGCGTGTCAGAAGTGTAGTTTTCCCACTAAAGGTTGTGTGCGTTGCTAATCACAAGAAATTTACCGTAACATCTTTAAACGTTTGTTTAAAAGAGTCACATCATGACTCGCAATTATGTGAGAGCAGATGTCAGAGGTGGAAAATGGCAAGTTTGCGAAAGTAGCTTGGTTAAGGTTTATTTATGCTTGGCCTACACTCACTTACTAGCTGAGTTACTTACTGGATGGCATACATAATATGCAGCATACTATAGCATCATCAGGTGCCATGGTGTAGGCGATCATGACTCTCCACAGCTCTCTATCTCCAGCATTATGTATCAAGAATGTTATGTTTCCCTGCTTTGCTAGGTTGTCAAACTGTCTAATATTTTATCACGTTGTTGCCCTCTGTCTCAGTTGCCTTCAATCTTGTGACTGTGCAATATTGTGACTATGTTCTCCAAACCTCCCTGTCTCATGTAATGGCCAAAAATTGAAGCATCATAGTTTTATATTATCAATATACTTGTCAAGTTTGACAAAGATATCATTCTATCAGTAAAATTTTAATTTAAAATAAAAAATGTTTTCTGAAGTTTCATTTTCTATTTGCTGAAAATGAAGCAACCCTACTAGTCCTAGACATTCACGAGTTTCAGTTAGGCCAACAAAATATAAATTAGAGATGTCTTATCTAGACTTAATTATCTAATAGGTTACTTATACTAATATTTTAGAGAAGAGATAAAGAGTAGGCCCTAGCGCATTGGAACAATGGGAAAGTTGAAAAAGAAGACTAACGGGGGAAGACGAAGAAGAGAGAAGGTGCTGAAAGATTTGTCACGCAACATACACTATAAGAACACAGCTATTTCTGACAATTAAAATGTGTTTTAAGCTTTGAACACCGATGTGTCGGGCCATTGTCGCAAATAAAACTGTGGCACAACACATTTTCATTCTCCGGACAAAAGCCTGTTGCAAATCTAGTAGGACCATTGTCCTGCCACAAGAGATATCCTGTGGAAGTTTGAGAATGAACGCTGAAGAAGAAACTTCTGTTTCTTGTTCAGAGATCACAGTCATGTTATAGAAATACATGTAGACCTACCATGTAATGTAGAGACAACTGAGATGTTTTACTGCTAAATGTGAACATATCTGTCAACTTGACTAGGATCTTATTCTGTAATTCTTCTCACAATAACTCATACGTTCTGTATTTTTGCTCACAGTAACTAAGTCAGACCTCAATATCTCTTGCCTTCTATCTTATCCATTGTAACTGTTCTCCCAGACCTCCCTATCCCATAACATGTCCAGAAACAGTAACTCCTATGTTCTGTGTTTTATTCTTCTTCTGCGTTCGTTCTCAAACTCTTGCAGATTAGCAGGATGAAGTCCATAGAAAGGAATGAGGTGTATCAAGGTTTATAATTGTGGTGATATATCTGCACACTTTGGCCTGACAAATGCGACTTCAGCATGGTATCTGGGTTAATTGGACCGTATATGAGATGGGACAGCCAACTCCACCCCATATCCTCTTTGGTTGCCTCTTATGACATGAATGATAGCAACATTTCTCAGTTTTGCAATCAGCTGTAGTTTAGTGTTCTGTAACATTGTGGAACACTCAATATATTTGAAGTTGCAAAAATGGTAATAAATATTTGTATGGGAGATATTTTTCTATATAATTAATGCTTGTCAAATGAATCCTTATTCTAATTTTTTTAATAATATGCATGTATCTTTCTATCTATGGTCTTTCTCTGCTTTTGCTGTAAGTTGTAGCAGGATTGAATGAGGATCAGTTACCAGGCTATGAAAAGCTTGATATGCAATAATATGATGTCTCAAAGGATGATGGTAACTCTTTCAATCCACCATCTTCTTGGTCTTCCTCTGCATCTTGATGTTTGAGGGTACATCTGTGAGTGCTTATAGATATGCAAAATCTGCAATGCAGATATATTTTAAGAATGGGTGTTTTTTTTACTACAACACAAATAATACAAACATTTGTCAGTTTTCATGTGCGATTCTCTCTTTGTGATGAGAAACTTGATGACCTTTTTGGGAAAAATCATGGGGTGGGTTGTTTGGGTCCCCACATTTTTTGCAAAATTTCTAGTAATAAAAGTCATATTCTGAGGGGGGGGGGGGGGGAGTGACATGGCAAATATTTCCAAAGGGGGGGGGCATTTCAAAAGTTGTAATTAGGCTTCATTTAGAGAATAATTCAATTTTTTAATATTAAAAATATATGTATATATTACATAGGGGGACATCAGAATTTTAGAAAGACTTAGGTGAGGCATGGTACAAAAAAGGTTGGGAAATACTGATCTACAGGATTGTGCACAATACAGAGAGATGGTAATGAGAGCAAGAGTGTACTAGCAACTACTTGAAGGAAAAATATACTCTAATTAAGCTTGTCAATAGAAATATTGCATTAACTCTTGAGTTGTATTTTGATATCTCGTCATTGTTTATTCCATTCATTTATGTAGCTTTGTAAATTGATCCCAATGTTTGCATACCTGTTATACTTCATAGTTTTTCCCCTTCATCATCTGTGTTATGTTGATCTTCACTTTGAGCTTTGTCTTTCATTCGTTAAAGATCGGTGTCTATGACTATGCTAACAACGCAAGAATTGTTCTCTACATCTAAGATGTGTAGTATTTCTCAATCCTTTGTATGAATAGATGTTTCTGATAAGAAATATTAAAACATTATTGTAGATGGTTGTGATCTGTTGAAAACCACCGGTTTAATCAATTTATATCAATACCATTATATTTATTCTCTGTTTGTACTTATTTTTTTCTTGATAATGACATACCTTCAATCTGTTGTGTGCACTGTTAACTATATTTTTCTCATGTCAGAGTATTTTGTAAAATGTTAGCAATGACGGGAAAGAAAAACACACAAAAATGTAAATCAGTGTTTAGCTGCTTAAGGGTTAAATTTTAAACATTGTTATTTTTTCCCCCCATCATCATCATCATCATGTGTTGTACTGGATGGCAAATGCAGTTTATTAATCTCCACAACAATCTATATGCAGTACTATCCAATGTTATGTTGACTCTTTGCCATGCTACAATATCAAACTATTGAGTATCTTCTCTCTTTATACTTTCCCCCTCAGTTTTGCTTGTTGTTACATTTCCTTCCAAGTCCCCTCTTCTCATGATGTTGACTGCTATTTTCTGATGTTGGTAAGTTGGTAAAATCAGTGTGGTGTAAATATGGACAATTATGACCCTCTAGGGGTAGTGAGACTTGAGGGCAATGCAGGGCCAATGAGGTGGTAGGGTGGGTGATGCAAAGATAGAAAAACGAAAGATCTTTAGATAACACTGAGCACATCAAATTGCACATACATTTTGAAAGTACCGGTAATTTCTGTTTATATTAATTGAACTTTTATCTGAAACCTGATCCAACTAGGATTATTTAAACCATTGACAAGCTTCTGATGATATTAATTGAACTTTTATCTGAAACCTGGTCCAACTAGGATTATTTAAACCATTGACAAGCTTCTGTTGATATTAATTGAACTTTTATCCGAAACCTGGTCCAACTAGGATTATTCAAACCAGTGACAAGCTTCTCTTGATGGTTATTCCCTTAGCTGCGGAGGTATTCTTAAGAATATGAAAAAATGCCACAGCCATTTTGCGGAGACTCTCCTTTTCTTAGCTTTCCAGGGAAAAAAAAATCTCTCAATGCTTATAATAAAACATTCAGATGACTTGTTTCCCTGGGACATGAAGAAGATCAAAGCAAAAGGGCCGCAACTCCTCATCATATCCTTAAGGATACCTCAGCAGCAAAAGGATTAATTGAACTCTGAAACCTGGTCCAACTAAAATTATTAATATACATGGTGTCCGACTGTAAACAGGTGGGGCATGGGGAGTTATAAGAAGTAACTTTCAGGATGTGACAATTGCCTGGGAGAGCCCAGAATCATATGAATATGTTTGCCCTGAATAATTGGAGAGCCCCTTTAGATGGCAAAGAATCCATAACTAGCCATTCATGGTCCAGGAATGAGTTGCTCTGGACACCTGAAGGGATACTTTGCAGGAGAGCTGAAGACTCACTCCAACTGCATGTTGCGGAAAGGTAGCAAAGTCACAAAAGTACTAGAATGTACCCCCCAGAGTAGGTGACTTCTTCTCAAAGCATTGTATACAACTGAGAGTTAGTCTTCTGGGTTTGAAATAAGACTCAGGAGAAACTACCCCATTGCACATTTAAAGTAAAAGCTAAGCTCTCTTCTATCTCTGCCTTCATTCTCAAACTCATGCAGATGAGTAAGATGCAGTCTGGATAACAGAATACATTGTGTTAGGGTTTACAGCGTGGCTGTGATATTTGCGCCTGACACATCTGGCTTCTGGGTCACTTGACTCTCTTTAGGATGGGACAACCAGCTTCACCCCCAAAATCTCCTTAGTCGTCTCTTATGGCATGCATGGCTGGTAACAGTGCCACACTTCTTTGCTTCATTTGGAGTCTTGACAACACACAGATAGTAATTTCTCTTAATTTCTGGGGATCAAAACAACACACCCATGTATGTATTTCCAACAATTCAATGATGGAGTACTGAGTACTCTAAGGAGTACTGAGAGTGGCTGGGCTGGGCTCACAGGCATTTATTGAAGTCAGTGAAGCCGGAGAGTGGCTTGGCTCACATTCATTTGTTGGAGTCATAAGCATTTGTTTGAGTCAGTGAAGCAGGGGAGTGCCTGAGCGCACATTTATTTGTTGGAGTTAGTGAAGCAGAAGAGTGGCTGGGCTCACATTCAGTTGTTCGAGTCAGTGAAGCAGGAGAGTTACTGAGTTCACAGGCATTTGTTGTAGTAAAGCAGTATGAGCTGCTAAGAATCTTGTGTCATAAGAACATGCTGGTGTTGAGGAAATTAAACATCTGGTCAGACATGTTGGTATGTGGATCGGACAAGTAATGAACCGTGAATAGTGTGAGACAACAATCAGACAATACAGATTACTTTGCAACCTTAAACAGACCACATGAACATCATGTCAAAAAATTGTGTTCTAAACAAGATCAATTATGCAGGCAGGCAGAGAATGAATACATAGTGGGGATATTGAATCGCTATATGCTGATGGATGTCAGAAAGTGATCCAAGCACTTATGTTTGATGTTTCTGATGATATGTCAACTAATCTTAGCTAATAAATATGTACATTTGACATTTGCTTTTGTTCAGAATACGTATTAACTTTAAATAAGACATTTTAGTTTGCATACTTTTCATGGCAGAGGGGCTAGTGAAGCTATCTTATAGTGGCAACTCATGCAAATGTGGGAGAGATTTAAGCACAGGGAAAGCAATCTTACTGTCTGTCTTCTTCTTCAGCGTTCATTTTCAAACTCACGCTGGTTCTCTTGTAGCAGGGCAACGATCTGACTAGATTTCCAACAGGATGTAGTTTAGAGAGTGGAAATGCAATGTCACCATTTTATTTGTGCCAAGTCCGTCTTCGGTATACTCTGTCAATTCCTGTCAATCAATACAGATTTTATGTTTTGTACAGAAAATTCTCGGGTTTTATTATGGAACATGAGGTTGATATCCAGTTTACGGGATGGGAACCAGTTCTCTCATACTGCTGACCTACTATCAATATGATTACAGACTTTCAGTGGAAGTGGTTAAATAAAAATGTACATATTAGTTATCACACCAAAGTTGGATGTGTTGGGCCATCTGCTCAAATAAAATGATGACACAATGTCTTTCCATTCTCTGGACTACATCCTGCTGCAATTCTAGTAGGATCAGTGTCCTCCTACAAGAAAGATCGGGTGGGAGATTGAGAATTAATGCATAAACAGACAAAAATTGAGTATGTCTTCAGAGTATTTATTATAGCACATTTTTTTTAATACAAAATATTGGGGATATTTTAGGCTGTAATACATGATGATTCTTCTGTAAGCTGATGGTTACAATATATCGTGTTACTGACAATGTTACTGTCAATGTTAGTGACACATATTAGATTTGCCTAGAAAAGGCTGATAATTTGAAAATGAATAGACAGAACCATCCCCTACCAGGCCTATCCACAGGTTGTGGATAGTGATTAGGCCTCCATGTACGGAGGGTAGCTACCCCCCATATCTGGTGGTTGGCTGTGATATCAGCCAGATCTCTGGACAAATAAGCAGTCACAGACAAACTGGCATTGTTGCCTACCAGGACAGGGTGGGATATCAGGTGGCATTGATATTCCCACTGAAATACCCCATATGTCTCACGACGGGCAGCTTCAAGTGAGTATGAGCCACTATAAGCTCTAGCCAACAGCTGGGGTCATTGACCCCAGCTTGGCGCATCCCCAGGGTTGGGCCTTTAGATAAGTAGACATAGGAAATTACTTTCTAATTACACAAAGGGAGAAGTCAGCTAAACCTTCCTTAGGCTCCAACCAGCCCCATCCCGTAAGGGAAAAAGGCAGGAAAAACATAGAAAGCTCCCTCTAACTACGCTGGGCAGGTGGCGCTCAAGAGTCCAGAAAGACAGGCCATCTAGGAGATAGAAAACTCTACACAAAGCCTGGGGAGATGGTGCTCATGAGCCCGGAGGGTAAACCATTTAAGGAAAATAAACCTAAAAAAATAGCTAGCGGAAATTGGATGCATTTGGCCATATGGCACATAACAAAGTACAACATATCTCATATGTATGTAGGCAGGTAGAGTACCAGGCCCTATGCCTCAAAAAGACCCACCCCCAAGCTACTGGTGGTCACCCTGGCCCATTTTGGAAAACCAGGAAATGGGAACAGCAGGAAAATACGACTGATCAAATCACAAGACTGACAAAATGACGAAATATACTACATTGGAATACAGATGGCATTTACCACAAAAAGCAAGCACTAACGGTTATACTAGACAATGACAAGATAGATATGGCTTGCATACTAGAAACACATCTTAACCCAGATCACAGATTCTCTATCAGGGGCTACCAAACATTCAGCCAGGACAGAGAAGGGCATAAGGGAGGGGTACATACACTGATACGCAACACCATACCAGCAAAGGAGATAGAAATAAACACAATAGGAGATTCAGAGATTATTGGAACTGATGTGCACATAGACAATCAACCCATCAGAATTTATAACATATACAGCCCAATATAAGAAGAGCCCTTAAATTAGAAGTGATGGATACTACAGATGCACACTGTATTATAGTGGGCGACTTCAACAGCCACTCTGAAAGGTGGGTTTACCAGCAAACTAACCTCAAGAGGAGAAGTGGAAGAATGAGAAATTTATAACAACCTATTCCTTGTAAATGCACAGGAAGATCCCCCAATTTTTTACTCAAGGAGGTGGAAATCAACACCAACTCCCTATTTAGTGTTTGCCACTGGCAATTTATCTCATAAAATAGTAAGAATGGTTATGAACCAGCTAGGGGATAGTGATCACAAACCAGTCAAACTCACCATCAACCTCAACTACACACTGGAATAGCAGGAACCTCTTTCCCACTGGAACTATAACAGGGCATACTGGGAAAAAAATTGCAAAGCTCATGGATCATACAGTGAGCCTATCAATACCCATCAAAAGAAAAAATTAACATGACAGAGAAGCTAACTGACGCAATCCTTAGAGCAGCAAAAGAATCAATACCAAGGGGGGCAAATAAAAACTACAAACAGTGCTGGTCCAAAGTAGTACATAGCTTGAAGACATGAATATGGTCAGAGAATTAGCAGAAACAGCAGAGTACAGAAAGCAATATAGCCCTCAAGGCAGCCTCTGCTAAATACGAGAGAAGTAAAAACATTGGCAAGGAAGAGCTGGATAGAAAAAACCGAGAGCTGAAAACATGGACAAAAATGGAAACAAACTCTGGAAACTTGCCAAAGCATTGAGTGATGAAAACAGTAGCCGACTTAAAAAAAATGCACACGGGAAAAGCAGCAGCAAACATTCTCATTAAAAATTATGCAACTGTGAGCTAGATAAAAATAAAAAAAGAAGTTAAAAATGAAATCCATGAACTAAAGGATATGCCCATGGTGATATAAGAGCAAAAGTTGACAAAGTTTATAGAAACTAAGCTAGAAGAAGCACTACAGAACCTCAAACTCAAGAAGTCACCAGGTAAAGATGGGGTTACCAATGAGATGCTTATGAAACTGGGGCCTAAAGCAACTAGAAAACTTCTAAACATAGTAAACATTACCTGGACACTGCATGGAAAGAAGCTACATTGGTACCCATTTTAATGCAAGGAAAATACAAACTTGACCCAAGTAGCTATAGACCAGTCAGCATACTCAGCTGTATGGGCAAATTAATGGAGAAAATGGTCAACAGAAGACTCATGTGACACCTGGAAGGAAATCAACTAATAGCAACACAACAGAGTGGCTTCCAACAACACAGATCAACAGAAGACCAGGTCGCCTACGTAGCCCAAGAGATTGAAGACGCACACCAAGAACAAAAACACGCTTGCAGTGTGGGTTGACATGGAGAAGGCATTTGACAAAGTTTGGAAGGAAGGATTCAAGAACAAGCTCCTTAGACTAGGAATCAGAGGACACTTATATAACTGGATATGCAATTACATGGAAAATAGAACAGCTAGAGTGCAAGTACATGGAAAATGTAGCAAGAAGAGAATACTTGAACAAGGTGTCCCACAAGGAGGCTTACTATCCCCTACACTCTTCTTAATTTACGTAAATAATATAATGGTGGGCATACCTACTAGGGTAACTCTGCAATGTATGCAGATGATCTGGCTTTGTGGACAGGAGGGGAGGCAATAACAGTTGCTAAAAAAATTGAATGCAAGTGGCACTGCACAAACTAGAAAGCTGGACCAAGAAATAGTTGCTCATTATTAATGAGAAGAAAAACCACACAAATAATATTCACCCAATCCAACAACACTACATACAAAAACACTAAAAATAAACAATCACTTACTCCCACTAGAGCATACCCAGCATACTTACCTTGGACTAGAATTACATGGGCAAAACAGACAGAAAAGGCAGAGAAAAGAGCCAGAAACAGAATTGGCATAATGAAAAAGATAGCAGGCATAAACTGGGGAGCGGATAGAACAATTTTGAAAAGGCTATACACAGGTAGAGTTAGGTCAGTACTAGAGTATGGCATTGCAGCCTGGGCCACAGCATCTAAAACACAATTCAACAAAATAAACAAAACCCAGAATCAAGCTATACATATTATCACTGCATATATGAGATCTACACCCATAAATAACTTGAAACAATAACTGGACTTCACCCAATGGAAGATAGAAGAGACTTGAAAGTAGTTCAACAAGCAGAAAAGAGACTCCTGAACCATCCGATGCACCACAGAATTAATGGCTATGGCAGAAGCAGGCTGGACAGGAGCAACTTGTCACAAACACAAATAAACTGATACAAAAGGCACCAACTCTAGTACAAACGAAACCAAAGCCCATACAACCAGTGAGTACCATCCCCCTTGGGCTTTTACTCCCAGAACCTAAAAAACAAAATAAAATAAATATAGAAAAGAAAGAAACTCAGACAGACCTGGAGAGAAGGCTTATCACAGAACATCACATTGCAGTTAATTACCCACAGGATGCATGGACTCATGCCTATACAGATGGCTCGGCCACAAATGCAATTGAGAATGGAGGAGGAGGAGTGACCCTCAAACTAAAATACGGGGAAGATGTTACTCTAGCCATAGGTAAGCCACAGGCAAGCTCTCAACCAATTTTAAGGCAGAAATTAAAGCTCTCAAGAAAGCAGCAGAAATGATCTTACAATATAAAGAACATGTACACAGGGATATTGTACTACTAATAGACACACTCTCTGTCATAACAGCACTGAAGCTACACAGGAACACCGAACCGAATGAATTGAGGGCAGTTTTAGTTCATTTGCACAATAATTTCCAGAGAGTAGTGATCCAGTGGATACTGTCACACTGTAACTTTGAAGGGAAGGAAGTTGCAGATAGACTGGCCAAAGAAGGAGGGAATTTTTCCTCAAGAAGACCATCTTTATCAGTTATGAAGAAGTGAAGACTATCTTTAAAGGCAACTATAACAAACACGTGGAAAGAAATCAAATCAAACAATGCAGATGATGGGTATTACCAACTATCCAGAAGAGTCCAGGTTATCATGCTGCGTCTCAGAACTGGTCACAACAAATTGAGACATCACCTGTACACCAAATTCAAAATGGGTACAACTGGCTTTTGCCATTGCAGCCTTGTGAAAATAACAGCAGGTCATATCTTACAAGAATGTCACCAGTATGCAGACCTGAGGAACAAGACATGGCCCACCCCAATCTGCATTGAAGAGAAACTGTATGGCACAGCAGAAACTCTAAAACAGACAGCAGCCTATATCATAAGATCCTGAGTCCCAACTTCACTGTGTTATGATTGCCAAAGAAAAAGAAGAGCCAATGCAGACATTTGCAAAGACCTGAACATAGTAGAATGGCTCTTCAAAACTATAAAGAAAACGCGAGCTAACATAATTTCATAAAAAATTAATCATGTAGGGAAAAGTTCCAGGAAAGAGAACAAGAGGCAGACCAAGACTACAATGGACACATGATATTGAAGACCCTCTGAACATGACACTGGAAGAGACTGAGCAGCCCATACAGAATAGAGAGGCTTACAGATTGGCAGTGAGGACAGTGTTTGGTAAAGGACACATCACATAGATAGATTGTCCATATGGCATACTGAATTAAATGTGTCAGCTTACACATAGAGGTCGAAATAAGAATTCAGAAAGTCGAACAAGTAAATTATGAACTTTACACAAAATTTGAAACACAAATCTATCTCCATGGAAACCAAAAGACATCATAAATTTAATACTCATACCAACATTGTGTTATCTGTCAGACATGGACAGTAGCTAAAGAACAAAAGAGAAAGATTAATACGTGTGAAATGAGATGTCTAAGAGAAGCAGTAAACAGTACAAGAAGATATCGTACAAGGAATGAAGAGATTACAAGAGCTGTGGGAGCAACATTCTGTGGTGGAGTATAATGAAAAATTGAGACTGAAATCGTTCGTCAACTGCATACAACATGAAAATGAAAACAGCAAGATACAGAGGAAACCCAAGAAACAAGTGAATTGAAGGAGTTACCATGTTCTGAGATGTCACAATATTACTGCAAGTTAGGCAACCAAATGTGCATTGGCTTGAAAACTATCATTCAATCCTGCGATGTCTTACAGTAAAAACAGAAAATACAATAGATATATAGATAGCTTATACACATGTAGGTACGTACAATTCAGTATGTGAATATAATGGCTATGATAGCATTGTCAGACTATACTTTAAAATGTTACAAAATATATCGCAACTGTACAAGAATCAATTTCTTCACACTTGGTCCCATCCATGATTATCCGTTCTTGTTTTGGCTTGCTATTATCCATCTTGGATTTATAGCCAAATGGATTACACAAAACTTTGCTGCAGTCTTTGTACCACCAGCCGGTACCCGTTTTCTGTGCACACGATTTGGCCTCATTGTCATAGCCTGAATCAGGAGCAGAAAACTTTGCTACATCTTTAAGTTTAGCTAGACAGTCTCCATAGACAAGTTTGGTGGATTCTGGTCCCGTTTGTTTCCTGTCTGTGGTGCTGTAAGTAATCTTGAAACCCATTGACATATCCTCTATCTTGAAATTTTGATATGTCATTTGGAACAAGTTATAATCTGTGGTAGTGAAACCAGTGTCAATTTTAATAGTTGTGTGTCCAACATCATTGAGTGTCTTCATATTTTTTAAACCCAGCCAAAAGCAGTCACCAGATTTGTTGAAACCATCTAGGTAGTCTTTTAATATGTTTGTCTTCTGATATGTCCAACCATTGTTACGCATGATATATGTGTTGAAAAATGTTTCTTGTAGCTCACACAGGACTTTAATCGGTGCACCTTTTGGATCAAAAAGCAGCGTTGCCCAGATTAGTCCAGCAGGCCAACCTTGGGGATATCCATTTTCTGCTAACTCTTTACAATTTCTACCATATCTCTCGCAGGTCTTACCTACCCATCCACCGGTACAGATGCAGATGTTGGATGTCGTGTTCAGAACACCGTCATTAAGACATGTAGGTACTTGTGTAGGCAGAGTTATGGTAGAGTACTCCTCCCATGTACCTTTGACATAGATCGTAAACATAACATCCTGCGAATTACATGTGAAATTCTGTGAACACTTTATATGCTTATAGCAGTTACTTGTTTCATCTGTGCTTATTCCGAGGCATACATCTTCTTTTGCGCACTGAAAAGCACATTGAATCAGGGATTTGAACCTCCTTTCTTGCAACTGAGTACATTTTAAACTCAGTCTATTCCCTAGTTTACACGTTGTTTGTTTTGAGAATCTTGTTTCTTTAGTTGCTTTGCCATCTTGAATGTACCAGCTCACAAAAAACAGTAGTGCACTAAATATGTGACACAGTATAAATCGCAGACAGGCCATATCTAATGGAGACCTTCAGTTTATAATCCTATATGACACAGTATAAATCACATAAACGCCATATCTAATGGAGACATGCTTATAATCCTATGACATAATATAAATTGCATACAAGACATCTAATGCAGACCTCCTGTTTATAATTCTATATGACACATCATAATATCTTGTTTGACATATCCCACATTAAGTGTGGGTAGAGTTGATTGCGATCTAATGTTTGAGTTGCAGTCTGCTGCAGTAAAAACAGAAATTATAAAGATTACAACACAAAGGAATCTGAATCGTTCAAACAAGATCACAAAGAGAAATACGTAGTCACTTCGATTTCCAATTTCTGAAGTGAAACAGAAACTTGTCCATAATAGGGGTATAGATATGCTTGTAATTGTTGTTTACCATTAGAGACATGGCTTGTGATGAATGTTTCATTGTGTTGTTGTATTTTATACTTTGGGTATAGATCTGATAACATTTACAAACAAATCTGACTTGAATATGGGCATTGATTTTTGTGTGTGCTGATATTAAACTAAGTGCGTTCTAAATATTGAAAGTCAGCTTATAATGAATCTCCCAGCTTTTATTGTTTCATATCATAGAAGTATATGCTGCCAAATTGTTCTTTGCAAGATTCTTAATATTTCTTTTCCTATTTTATCACTCTTTCTCAGTTCGACACAACACATATAAATTATACACACTAGGATGATTGGGGTTCCAACCAAAAGCCTTTATCAGGAGACAGCTAAAACACAACAGATATGTAAATCAGTGATTGGACAAATTTTAGGTCAGCGAGCCAGATTGAGCTTTTTTCGTGTGGTATGAGACCAGACAGCTTTATTTGTTTAAGCCGTTTTAGTATCTCCATGTAATATTTTCTGAGCTCTCTAGCTAGCACTAAATCATCCTGTCAGGCCAGAAAATATCCATTTGTGGACTGCATGTGGTCTGCGGGTACAGCACTAATCTAAATTAAAAAAATTAGGTATCACTAAATGCAGAGGTCTTGCGTAAATAAAAAAGTTGGGTCATACTTTTTCTTTTGCTTGATTGGAATGTACTTATATCACTTATATCTGAAGTTTTGTCTCTTCTATACATTTGACTGTTTTGTAACTCGTACATAGCTCCTCTGTGCCAGATTCTGTCATTCTTCAATGTTATATGTTCTATATCCTAGAAAGTTAATTTACTAAAAGGGTTAAACCCAGATTTTATCAGTCCTCAATGTTATATATAAATTATAGAAAGTTAATTTACTAAAAGGGTTGAACCCAGATTTTATCAGTCCTCAATGTTATATATAAATTATAGAAAGTTAATTTACTAGAAGAGTTTAGCACAAATTCCATCATTCCTCAATGTTATATATTATAGAAAGTTAATTTACTAGAAGAGCTTAATATAAATTATAGAAAGTTAATTTACTAGAAGAGTTTAGCACAAATTCCATCATTCCTCAATGTTATATATTATAGAAAGTTAATTTACTAGAAGAGCTTAACACAGATTCCATCATTCCTCAATGTTATAAATTATAGAAAGTTAATTTACTAGAAGAGCTTAACACAGATTCCATCATTCCTCAATGTTATAAATTATAGAAAGTTAATTTACTAGAAGAGTTTAACACAGATTCCATAATTGCTCAATGTTATGTATTCTAAAATTTTGCCTGCACAAAACACTAAGCATGTGAAGGTAATGACTATATAATTTTCTTCATCCATGTGTACTTATTACATCAGTGGTGACATCTTCACACTCCTGCATGCTGACAAGTGTGATGTAGCATGGACAGGTTTCATTTGAACACACCTCATATATTTGTAAGGCACAAGATGTAAAGATAACTTACACTTGATTAGAGCAAGAATATTTCCAGTAGCAATTTATGATTGTGAACCATGGACATTTAATAAATTAGTGGCAAAGAGAATAGCTGCCTTTGAAATGAATTCAATGTTGAAGAGGTTTGGCTCTTAAACAACATTATAATAAGAAAACTGAGATTTTTCAGCTATATAAAGAGACATAACAACATGGAAGAAAATCAATGATGGATGGTCTGGTTGCCCATGATTTTTATTGGCTGTTGACATAAAGTATACACACAGTGATAAATTAAAATAATGAGAGAAGTCAAGTGCGACACTTTAGAAGTATGACCCAAAATTTGCCAGCAGGACTGGTTATTGTCGTGAGGCACCCACATTAAGTCCATGTGTGTCTAGAAGTCTGTGGATGAACTAACTTGAATAAACATCCCAAGTTCAGAGTCTTGTCCAGTAGCTAATTAACTCATGACCATCTACAATAAAGACCTGACTAATAAAAAGTCCAGCTTTCTTAAATGACTCATTTGACTACTGTGGAGATTATCATTGATCACTATGAATATAAATTTGTATTACAGTCAATGCTTATCAAAGGAAAAAAATTGTGTATTTCCTATTAGCGAATAGGTCTTTATTGCCGATGCTCACGATTGAGGTCAACCTGAAAGTACATAAACACAGCAATGTTCACAGTATATTCACCTCGACGGTAGTCGAGCCCATTCATTTGTATATGCTGTGGGGTTTCTATTAGACTTGGCTTACTTTGATAGTCCACCCCAAGGGGTTACACAACATATTACAATTCTTGTACCACCAGCCTACACCTGAGATTGTTGTGCAATTCTTGCTTTTACCATTGTCATTGTCCATGTCATATGTTGAAAACTTATGTCCCTTTAAATCATCAAGACAACTTTTGTAGTTCATTCTAGAGCTGTAATTTTTACTTTTAAATGAGGTATCAAGCTTAAAATTGAATTTTTAGTACTCCGATTCAGATTCTATTTTAAACTCTTCATACCGATACTGCAACAAATTGTTCTCTCCATTTGGATAATTGACAGTTATGTCTAGATACACAGTGTCGTAGCCATGAGCATTAAATGTTTTCAGCTTCTCCAAACTAATCCAATAGTGGTAGTTGTTGATTGTATATCCTATGACATAGTCATTCCAAGGTCTATTGTTATTTTTTTCCTCATATATACATTATGAAGAATGCGTCTGAGTGAGTAAGCATCTCTTGTAGAGAGAGAAGTTGAACTCATCGTCGATGTAAATCCAGTGGGTTGGCCAGTATTTTGGATATCCATAGTCTGCTAGTTCTCTGCAGTCCTTCTGTAGCAGTTATTCCCTACCCATCCTTCAATACATGAGCATTTGCCAGATGTTCCATTGTGTTAACAAGAGTGTGTTGGTGGTGATGCTGTTCTTGTTTCTATTGTGTTTTTTTTTTATATCCAGGTGTGGGTAATATTGTAGTTGCAGACTTCGTTGTATGTGCAACTGTAGGTAATGTTGTAGTTGCTGACTTTGTTGTATGTGAAGCTGCAGTTAATGTAGTTGTTGGCCTCGTATGTGGAGCAGCAGTTAATGTAGTTGTTGGCCTCGTATGTGGAGCAGCAGTTAATGTAGTTGTTGGCCTCGTATGTGAAGCTGCAGTTAATGTAGTTGTTGGCCTCGTATGTGGAGCAGCAAGTAATGTTGTAGTTAACTATCTTTGTTGTATATACAGCTTTTATATACAGTGTATACCGTATTCTTCAGCGTTCATTCTCAAACTCCTGCTGGTTCTCTCTTGTAGCATGGCAACAACTTGACTATATTTCCAACAGGATGTAGTCCAGAGAGTGGAAATGCATTGTGTCACCATTTTATTTGTGCCAATGGCCTGACAAATCCGTCTTCTACATACTTTGTCCATTCCTGTCAATCAGTACAGAATTTCTGTATTTTGTACAGAAAATTCTCAGGTTTTATTATTGAACATGAGGTTGATATCCAGTTTACGGTATGGGAACCAGCTTAGGTTTTATTATTGAACATGAGGTTGATATCCAGTTCACAGTATGGGAACCAGCTTAGGTTTTATTATTGAACATGAGGTTGATATCCAGTTCACAGTATGGGAACCAGCTTAGGTTTTATTATTGAACATGAGGTTGATATCCAGTTCACAGTATGGGAACCAGCTTAGGTTTTATTATTGAGCATGAGGTTGATATCCAGTTAATGGTATGGGAACCAGCTTAGGTTTTATTATTGAACATGAGGTTGATATCCAGTTCACAGTATGGGAACCAGCTTAGGTTTTATTATTGAGCATGAGGTTGATATCCAGTTAACAGTATGGGAACAAGCTTAGGTTTTATTATTGAACATGAGGTTGATATCCAGTTCTCAGTATGGGAACCAGCTTAGGTTTTATTATTGAGCATGAGGTTGATATCCAGCTTACTGTATGGGAACCAGTTCTCTCATATGGCTGACCTACTAGCAATATGATTACAGACTTTCAGTGGAAGTGGTTAAATAAATTTTACGTATTAGTTATCATAGCAAAGTTGTATGTGTTGGGCCATCTGCTCAAATAAAATGATGACACACCATATTTCCATTCTCTGGACTACATCCTGCTGGAATTCTAGTGATGATGTGATTTCATCTGTCATGATCGACGATGACCAAAAACTCAACCATAATAATAATAACAGTAAATAATAAAAATTATAAAAGTTAATAGTGCGTTTTAAAATGACTAGCAAGTCCAATGCGCACACAAAATGTTCTTTTACAGAATTGACAATAGAGGGTATCTGTGTGAGGTTGAGATGTTTTTTCTTTTCTACGTGTCCGCTTCTGTCTTGCAGTATCTTGTCTGAATTCTTCCGCCGCTAGTGCTCCCGTTCTAATGCTGTAACGCCATGCTGTTCTCTCCTGAGCGAGGCTCTCCCAAGCGCCTACATTAATGTTAAGATGTTTCAAGGATGACTTGAGCGTGTCTTTGAAGCGCTTTTTCTGTCCACCAGCTTTTCGAAATCCTGCCTTGAGTGCTCTATAATATATTTGTTTTGGCAAACGCGAGTTCTCCATACGCACAAGATGGCCTGCCCAGCGTGCTTGCGCCTTCATAAGTATTGTGTGGATGCTTATTGAGGAATTCTAGTAGGACCATTGTCGTCCTACAAGAGAGATCTGGTGGGAGATTGAGAATTAATGCATAAACACAAAAACTGAGAATGTCTTCAGTGACATAGTATTTGTTATAGTGCAGTACTCTATTTGTTTATACAGAATATGGGCAGGATATTTGGGACATTTTAGGCTCATACCGAATGATTCCTCTGTAACGTGAAGTTTACACCATGTCGTGTTTCTGTCAATGTTAGTGGCACATAAGTTTTTCCTAGAAAAAGCTGAGAGTTCGAAAATGCATAGACTGAATTAATTGTACTCATGGTGCTCCAAATGTACTCAGTCCCTCTTAAATAATGAGTATAAAGAATCAAATAAGAGCCTGTCAAGAGTATCACTCAGCATATGACTGTAGTTTCAAACTATAATCCCCACGGATCTCAGACAAAAAATCCACTCTGTAAACAAGATGTCATGAGAAATATTCCCTCTAATTCTCTACTCATTTCAGCAGTTCTGAAGATGGTTGAGCAGTGAATATTTCCATGTGAAGGTTTCTACTACCTAAAACAAGGTAATGCGCTCATACTTTATGTGCGTGAGTGATACATTTTGTGAGCTGTACCTTCTAATGACATGCCAAGCACATTAGAGGGATTGATTGTCGTGAGAGTATTTAAACCTATATCAAAACTCAACAAAATTTGAAAAAATAATGTCCTCCACAAATAATGTCCTATACAAATAATGTCCTCTACAAATAATGTCTTATACAAATAATGTCCTCCACAAATAATGTCATATACAAATAATGTTCTATACAAATAATGTCCTCCACAAATAACGTCCTACACAAATAATGTCCCCCACAAATAATGTCCCCCACAAATAATGTCCTATACAAAATAGACTTCAATTATGACTGCTATTTACATACATTTAACATTGACTATTGTCCAGAAAATGTTAACAACTTTGAATATTTCGGGTCAACCATCAATACCTCATGAGATTGCTCAGCATAGATCAGCAATGGCCCCACAAAAACATCACTGATGAAAAATATATGACAAGGGACAAACAGAAAAACAAAGTTACAACTATTAAGAAGCTATATCTTTCCAGTGGCAACATATGGTTGAGACATGGGCAATGACATCCGCAGTGGAAAAGGAGATATCAGTTTTCAAAGTGAAATGTTATAGAAATTATCTAAGAATATCATGGACAGAAAGATGAACCAATACAGACATTTGCAAAGACCTGAACATAGATGACTGGCTCCTCAAAACTATAAAGAAAAACATAAGCTAACATATTTCATGAAAAATAAATCATGGAGGGAAAAGTTCCAGGAAAGAGAACAAGAGGTAGACCATGACTAAAATGGACACATGATATTGAAGACCCTCTGAACATGACACTGGAAGAGGCTGAGCAGCTAAAATTAGAATATAGAGGCATACAGGCTGGCAGTGCGGACAACGCTTGGTAAAGGAAACGTCACATAGATAGATTGCATAGACGGCATACTAAATTAAATGTGTCAGCTTACACACGATTGGTCAAAACAAGAATTCAAAAAGTCAACTACGTAAATTATGAACTTACACAAATCTATCCTGATGGAAACCAAAAGACAAATCATAAATTCAATACTCATACCAACATTGTGTTATTAATGTCAGACATAGACACTAACTAATGAACAAAAGAGAAAGATTAATATATGTAAAATGAGATGTCTAACAAAAGCAGCAAACAATAGAAGAAGAGGTCTTGTGAGGAATAAATAGATTACAAGAGCTGTGGGAGCAACATTCTGTGGTCAAATATAATGAGAAACTGAGACTGAAATCGTTTGGCCACTTAAAGAGAATGAACCCTTATTAGCCAGCAGCAAGAGCATGCAACATGAAAATGAAAACAGCAAGATACAGAGGAAACCTAAGATACATGAGAATTGAAGGAGTTACCACGTTCTGAGATGTCACAATATTACTGCAAGTCAAGCAACCAAATGTGCCTTAGCTTGAAAACTGATCGTCATTCAATCATGCGATGCCTTACAGCAAAAACAGAGAAAAGACAATAGATATATAGATAGCTTATATACATGTAGGTACGTACATTAAGTATGTGAACATAATGGCTATGATAGCATTGTCAGACCATATTTTAAAATGTTACAAAATATATTGAAACTATACAAGACTCAATTTCTTCACACTTGGTCCCATCCATGATTATCCGTTCTTGTTTTGGCTTGCTATTATCCATCTTGGATTTATAGCCAAATGGATTACACAAAACTTTGCTGCAGTCTTTGTACCACCAGCCAGTACCCGTTTTCTGCGCACACAATTTTGACTCAATGTCCAAGCCGAAATCAGGAGCACCAAACTTTGCTACATCTTTAAGTTTAGCTAGACAGTCTCCATAGACAAGTTTGGTGGATTCTGGTCCCGTTTGTTTCCTGTCTGTGGTGCTGTAAGTAATCTTGTAACCCATTAACATATCCTCTATCTTGAAATTTTGATATGTCATTTGGAACAAGTTATAATCTGTGGTAGTGAAACTAGTATCAATTTTAATAGTTGTGTGTCCAACATCATTGAGTGTCTTCATATTTCTTAAACCCAGCCAAAAGCAGTCACCAGATTTGTTGAAACCATCTAGGTAGTCTTTTAATATGTTCGTCTTCTGATATGTCCAACCATTGTTACGCATGATATATGTGTTGAAATATGTTTCTCGAAGCTCACACAGGACTTTAATCGGTGCTTCTTTTGGATCAAAAAGCAGCGTTGCCCAGATTAGTCCAGCAGGCCAACCTTGGGGATATCCATTTTCTGCTAACTCTTTACAATTTCTACCATATCTCTCGCAGGTCTTACCTACCCATCCACCGGTACAGATGCAGATGTTGGATGTCGTGTTCAGAACACCGTCATTAAGACATTTAGGCACTGGTGTAGGCAGAGTTCTGGTAGAGTGCTCCTCTCGTGTATTGTTACCTATGACATACTTTGCGGTTGTTGGTAATGTTGTTGATGCCTTTGTTGTTGGTAATGTTGTTGATACCTTTGTTGTACCTACTGTTGTTGGTAATGGTGTAGATACCTTTGTTGTACCAACTGTTGTTGATATCTTTGTTGAACCTACTGTTGTTGGTAATGTTGTTGGTACCTTTGTTGTACCTACTGTTTTTGGTAATGTTGGTGATACCTTTGTTGTGCCTACTGTTGATGATACCTTTGATGTGCCTACAGTTGTTGGTAATGTTGTTGATGTCTTTGTTGTGCCTACTGTTGGTAATGTTGTTGATACCTTTGTTGTGCCTACTGCTGGTAATGTTGTTGATACCTTTATTGTGCCTACTGTTGTTGGTAATGTTGTTGATACCTTTGTTGAACCAACTGTTGTTGATACCTTTGTTGTGCCTACAGTTATTGGTAATGTTGTTGATGTCGTTGTTGTGCCTGCTGTTGGTAATGTTGTTGATACCTTTGTTGTGCCTACTGTTGGTAATGTTGTTGATACCTTTGTTGTGCCTACTATTGGTAATGTTGATACCTTTGTTGTGTCTACTGTTGGTAATGTTGATACCTTTGTTGTGCCTACAGTTGTTAATAATGTTGTTGGTACCTTTGTTGTGCCTACAGTTGTTGATAATGTTGTTACCTTTGTTGTGCCTACTGTTGGTAATATTGTTGATACCTTTGTTGTACCTACTGTTGTTGGTAATGTTGTTGATACCATTGTTATACCTACTGTATTTGGTAATGTTGTTGCTACCTTTGTTGTACCTACAGTTGTATGTAATGTCGTTGCTACCTGTGTTGTAGCTCCAGTTGTTGGTAATGTTGTTGATACCTGTGTTGTACCTACTGTTGTTGGTAATGTTGATATCTTGGTTGTACCTACTGTTGTTGGTAATGTTGATATCTTGGTTGTACCTACAGTTATTGGTAATGTTGTTGTACCTACAGTTGTTGGTAATGTTGTTACCTTTGTTGTGCCTACTGTTGTTGCTGTCTGTATTGTATTTAAATTTGTATCTAATGTTGATTGTGCTGTGTATAAAGTTGTTGATTGTTTACTTGCTGCCCGTGTTGTATCTACTGTTGATTCTGTAGTTGCTGCTTGTGGTGTATTTATAGATGTTAGTAATGTAATAGTTGTTGCCTGAGGTGTATCTGGAGTACTTGCTGGCTGTGTTGTATCTAGTGTTGTTGTATGAGTAGTTTCTGGCTGTGTTGTATCTAGTGTTGTTGTATGAGTAGTTTCTGGCTGTGTTGTATCTAGAGTTGTTGTTTGAATAGTTGCTGGCTGTGTTGTATCTAGAGTTGTTGTTTGAATAGTTGCTGGCTGTGTTGTATCTAGAGTTGTTGTTTGAGTAGTTGCTGGCTGTGTTGTATCTAGAGTTGTTGTTTGAGTAGTTGCTGGCTGTGTTGTATCTAGAGTTGTTGTATGAGTAGTTTCTGGCTGTGTTGTATCTAGTGTTGTTGTTTGAATAGTTGCTGGCTGTGTTGTATCTAGAGTTGTTGTTTGAATAGTTGCTGGCTGTGTTGTATCTAGAGTTGTTGTTTGAGTAGTTGCTGGCTGTGTTGTATCTAGAGTTGGTGTTTGAGTAGTTGCTGGTTGTGTTGTATCTAGAGTTGTAGCTTGAGTAGTTGCTGGCTGTGTTGTATCTATAGTTGTTGTTTGAGTAGTTGCTGACTGTGTTGTATCTAGAGTTGTTGTTTGAGTAGTTGCTGACTGTGTTGTATCTAGAGTTGTTGTATGAGTAGTTGCTGGTTGTGTTGTATCTAGAGTTGTTGTTTGAGTAGTTGATGGCTGTGTTGTATCTAGAGTTGTTGTTTGAGTAGTTGCAGTCTGTGTTGTATCTAGAGTTGTTGTATGAGTAGTTGCTGGGTGTGTTGTATCTAGAGTTGTTGTTTGATTAGTTGCTGGGTGTGTTGTATCTAGAGTTGTTGTTTGATTAGTTGTTGGCTGTGTTGTATCTAGAGTTGTTGTTTGAGTAGTTGCTGGCTGTGTTGTATCAAAAGTTGTTGTTTGAGTAGTTGATGGCTGTGTTGTATCTAGAGTTGTTGTTTGAGTCGTTTCTGGGCGTGTTGTATCTAGAGTTGTTGTTTGAATAGTTGCAGTCTGTGTTGTATCTAGCGTTGTTGTTTGATTAGTTGCTGGCTGTGTTGTATCTAGAGTTGTTGTTTGAGTAGTTGATGGCTGTGTTGTATCTAGAGTTGTTGTTTGATTAGTTGCTGGCTGTGTTGTATCTAGAGTTGTTGTTTGAGTAGTTGCAGTCTGTGTTGTATCTAGAGTTGTTGTTTGAGTAGTTGCAGTCTGTGTTGTATCTAGAGTTGTTGTTTGATTAGTTGCTGGCTGTGATGTATCTAGAGTTGTTGTTTGCGTAGTTGCTGGCTGTATTGTATCTAGAGTTGTTGTTTGAGTAGTTACTGGCTGTGTTGTATGTAGAGTTGTTGTTTGAGTAGTTTCTGGCTGTGTTGTATCTAGAGTTGTTGTTTGAGTAGTTACTGGCTCTGTTGTATCTAGAGTTGTTATTTGAGTAGTTGCTGGTTGTGTTCTATCTAGAGTTGTTGTTTGAGTAGTTTCTGACTGTGTTGTATCTAGAGTTGTTGTCTGAGTATTTGCTGGTTGTGCTGTATCTAGAGTTGTTGTTTGAGTAGTTTCTTGCAGTGTTGTATCTAGAGTTATTGTCTGAGTATTTGCTGGTTGTGTTGTATCTAGAGTTGTTGTTTGAGTAGTTTCTGGCTGTGTTGTATCTAGAGTTGTTGTTTGAGTAGTTACTGGCTCTGTTGTATCTAGAGTGTTTGTATGAGAAGTTGCTGGCTGTATTGTATCTAGAGTTGTTGTTTGAGTAGTTTCTGACTGTGTTGTATCTAGAGTTGTTGTCTGAGTATTTGCTGGCTGTGGTGTATCTAGAGTTGTTGTCTGAGTATTTGCTGGCTGTGTTGTTTCTAGAGTTGTTGTTTGAGTAGTTTCTGGCTGTGTTGTATCTAGAGTTGTTGTTTGAGTAGTTGCTGGTTGTGTTGTATCTAGTGTTGTATGAGTAGTTTCTGGCTGTGTTGTATCTAGAGTTGTTGTTTGAGAAGTTGCTGGCTGTGTTGTATCTAGAGTTGTTGTTTGAGTAGTTGCTGCCTGTGTTGTATCTAGAGTTGTTGTATGAGTAGTTGCTGGGTGTGTTGTATCTAGAGTTGTTGTTTGAGAAGTTGCTGGCTGTGATGTATCTAGAGTTGTTGTTTGAGTAGTTGCTCCCTGTGTTGTATCTAAACTTGTTGTTTGAGAAGTTGCTGGCTGTGTTGTATCTAGAGTTGTTGTTTGAGTAGTTGCTGCCTGTGTTGTATCTAGAGTTGTTGTATGAGTAGTTGCTGGGTGTGTTGTATCTAGAGTTGTTTGAGTAGTTGCTGCCTGTGTTGTATCTAGAGTTGTTGTTTGAGTAGTTGCTGGCTGTGTTGTATCTAAAATTGTTGTTTGAATAGTTGCTGGCTGCGTTGTATCTAAAGTTGTTGTTTGAGTAGTTTCTGGCTGTGTTGTATCTAGAGTTGTTGTATGAGTAGTTGCTGGTTGTGTTGTATCTAGAGTTGTTGTTTGAGTAGTTGCTGGCTGTGTTGTATCTAGAGTTGTTGTTTGAGTAGTTGCTGACTGTGTTGTATCTAGAGTTGTTGTCTGAGTAGTTGCTGGCTGTGTTGTATCTAGAGTTGATGTTTGAGAAGTTGCTGGCTGTGCTGTATCTAAAGTTGTTGTTTGAGTAGTTGCTCCCTGTGTTGTATCTAAACTTGGTGTTTGAGAAGTTGCTGGCTGTGTTGTATCTAGAGTTGTTGTTTGAGTAGTTGCTGCCTGTGTTGTATCTAGAGTTGTTGTATGAGTAGTTGCTGCGTGTGTTGTATCTACAGTTGTTTGAGTAGTTGCTGCCTGTGTTGTATCTAGAGTTGTTGTTTGAGTAGTTGCTGGCTGTGTTGTATCTAAAATTGTTGTTTGAATAGTTGCTGGCTGCGTTGTATCTAAAGTTGTTGTTTGAGTAGTTTCTGGCTGTGTTGTATCTAGAGTTGTTGTATGAGTAGTTGCTGGTTGTGTTGTATCTAGAGTTGTTGTTTGAGTAGTTGCTGACTGTGTTGTATCTAGAGTTGTTGTTTGAGTAGTTGCTGACTGTGTTGTATCTAGAGTTGTTGTCTGAGTAGTTGCTGGCTGTGTTGTATCTAGAGTTGTTGTTTGAGAAGTTGCTGGCTGTGTTGTATCTAAAGTTGTTGTTTGAGTAGTTGCTCCCTGTGTTGTATCTAAACTTGTTGTTTGAGAAGTTGCTGGCTGTGTTGTATCTAGAGTTGTTGTTTGAGTAGTTGCTGCCTGTGTTGTATCTAGAGTTGTTGTATGAGTAGTTGCTGGGTGTGTTGTATCTAGAGTTGTTGTATGAGTAGTTGCTGGGTGTGTTGTATCTAGAGTTGTTGTATGAGTAGTTGCTGGGTGTGTTGTATCTAGAGTTGTTGTTTGAGTAGTTTCTGGCTGTGTTGTATCTAGAGTTGTTGTATGAGTAGTTGCTGGCTGTGTTGTATCTAGAGTTGTCGTTTGAGAAGTTGCTGCTTGTGTTGTATCTATAGTTGTTGTTTGAGTAGTTGCTGGCTGTGTTGTATCTAGAGTTGTTGTTTGAGAAGTTGCTGGCTGTGTTGTATCTAAAGTTGTTGTGTGAGTAGTTGCTGGCTGTGTTGTATCTAAAGTTGTTCTTTGAGTAGTTTCTGGCTGTGTTGTATCTAGAGTGGTTGTTTGAGTAGTTGCTAGTTGTGTTGTATCTAGAGTTGTATTTTGTGTAGTTTCTAGCTGTGCTGTATCTAGAGTTGTTGTTTGAGTAGTTGCTGGCTGTGTTGTATCTAGAGTTGTCGTTTGAGAAGTTGCTGGCTGTGTTGTATCTAAAGTTGTTGTTTGAGTAGTTGCTGGCTGTGTTGTATCTAAAGTTGTTCTTTGAGTAGTTTCTGGCTGTGTTGTATCTAGAGTGGTTGTTTGAGTAGTTGCTAGTTGTGTTGTATCTAGAGTTGTATTTTGTGTAGTTTCTGGCTGTGCTGTATCTAGAGTTGTTGTTTGAGTAGTTGCTGGCTGTGTTGTATCAAAAGTTATTGTTTGAGTAGTTGCTGGCTGTGTTGTATCTAAAGTTGTTCTTTGAGTAGTTTCTGGCTGTGTTGTATCTAGAGTGGTTGTTTGAGTAGTTGCTAGTTGTGTTGTATCTAGAGTTGTATTTTGTGTAGTTTCTGGCTGTGCTGTATCTAGAGTTGTTTGAGTAGTTGCTGGCTGTTTTGTATCTAGAATTGTTGTTTGTGTAGTTGCTGGAAGTTTTGAATCTAGAGTTGTTGTTTGAGTATTTGCTCGCTGTGTTGTATCAAGAGTTGTTGTTTGAGAAGTTGCTGGCTGTGTTGTTTCTAGAGTTGTTGTTTGAGTAGTTGCTCCCTGTGTTGTATCTAAACTTGTTGTTTGAGAAGTTGCTGGCTGTGTTGTATCTAGAGTTGTTGTTTGAGTAGTTGCTGCCTGTGTTGTATCTAGAGTTGTTGTATGAGTAGTTGCTGGGTGTGTTGTATCTAGAGTTGTTTGAGTAGTTGCTGCCTGTGTTGTATCTAGAGTTGTTGTTTGAGTAGTTGCTGGCTGTGTTGTATCTAAAATTGTTGTTTGAGTAGTTTCTGGCTGTGTTGTATCTAGAGTTGTTGTATGAGTAGTTGCTGGTTGTGTTGTATCTAGAGTTGTTGTTTGAGTAGTTGCTGACTGTGTTGTATCTAGAGTTGTTGTTTGAGTAGTTGCTGACTGTGTTGTATCTAGAGTTGTTGTCTGAGTAGTTGCTGGATGTGTTGTATCTAGAGTTGATGTTTGAGAAGTTGCTAGCTGTGTTGTATCTAAAGTTGTTGTTTGAGTAGTTGCTCCCTGTGTTGTATCTAAACTTGTTGTTTGAGAAGTTGCTGGCTGTGTTGTATCTAGAGTTGTTGTTTGAGTAGTTGCTGCCTGTGTTGTATCTAGAGTTGTTGTATGAGTAGTTGCTGGGTGTGTTGTATCTAGAGTTGTTTGAGTAGTTGCTGCCTGTGTTGTATCTAGAGTTGTTGTTTGAGTAGTTGCTGGCTGTGTTGTATCTAAAATTGTTGTTTGAATAGTTGCTGGCTGCGTTGTATCTAAAGTTGTTGTTTGAGTAGTTTCTGGCTGTGTTGTATCTAGAGTTGTTGTATGAGTAGTTGCTGGTTGTGTTGTATCTAGAGTTGTTGTTTTAGTAGTTGCTGACTGTGTTGTATCTAGAGTTGTTGTTTGAGTAGTTGCTGACTGTGTTGTATCTAGAGTTGTTGTCTGAGTAGTTGCTGACTGTGTTGTATCTAGAGTTGTTGTTTGAGAAGTTGCTGGCTGTGTTGTATCTAAAGTTGTTGTTTGAGTAGTTGCTCCCTGTGTTGTATCTAAACTTGTTGTTTGAGAAGTTGCTGGCTGTGTTGTATCTAGAGGTGTTGTTTGAGTAGTTGCTGCCTGTGTTGTATCTAGAGTTGTTGTATGAGTAGTTGCTGGGTGTGTTGTATCTAGAGTTGTTGTATGAGTAGTTGCTGGGTGTATTGTATCTAGAGTTGTTGTATGAGTAGTTGCTGGGTGTGTTGTATCTAGAGTTGTTGTTTGAGTAGTTGCTGCCTGTGTTGTATCTAAAGTTGTTTGAGTAGTTGCTGGCTGCGTTGTATCTAAAGTTGTTGTATGAGTAGTTGCTGGCTGTGTTGTATCTAGAGTTGTCGTTTGAGAAGTTGCTGACTGTGTTGTATCTAGAGTTGTTGTTTTAGTAGTTACTGGCTGTGTTGTATCTAGAGTTGTTGTTTGAGAAGTTGCTGGCTGTGTTGTATCTAAAGTTGTTGTTTGAGTAGTTGCTGGCTGTGTTGTTTCTAAAGTTGTTCTTTGAGTAGTTTCTGGCTGTGTTGTATCTAGAGTGGTTGTTTGAGTAGTTGCTAGTTGTGTTGTATCTAGAGTTGTATTTTGTGTAGTTTCTGGCTGTGCTGTATCTAGAGTTGTTGTTTGAGTAGTTGCTGGCTGTGTTGTATCTAGAGTTGTCGTTTGAGAAGTTGCTGGCTGTGTTGTATCTAAAGTTGTTGTTTGAGTAGTTGCTGGCTGTGTTGTATCTAAAGTTGTTCTTTGAGTAGTTTCTGGCTGTGTTGTATCTAGAGTGGTTGTTTGAGTAGTTGCTAGTTGTGTTGTATCTAGAGTTGTATTTTGTGTAGTTTCTGGCTGTGCTGTATCTAGAGTTGTTTGAGTAGTTGCTGGCTGTGTTGTATCTAAAGTTGTTGTTTGAGTAGTTTCTGGCTGTGTTGTATCTAGAGTTGTTGTATGAGTAGTTGCTGGTTGTGTTGTATCTAGAGTTGTTGTTTGAGTAGTTGCTGACTGTGTTGTATCTAGAGTTGTTGTTTGAGTAGTTGCTGACTGTGTTGTATCTAGAGTTGTTGTCTGAGTAGTTGCTGGATGTGTTGTATCTAGAGTTGATGTTTGAGAAGTTGCTGGCTGTGTTGTATCTAAAGTTGTTGTTTGAGTAGTTGCTCCCTGTGTTGTATCTAAACTTGTTGTTTGAGAAGTTGCTGGCTGTGTTGTATCTAGAGTTGTTGTTTGAGTAGTTGCTGCCTGTGTTGTATCTAGAGTTGTTGTATGAGTAGTTGCTGGGTGTGTTGTATCTAGAGTTGTTTGAGTAGTTGCTGCCTGTGTTGTATCTAGAGTTGTTGTTTGAGTAGTTGCTGGCTGTGTTGTATCTAAAATTGTTGTTTGAATAGTTGCTGGCTGCGTTGTATCTAAAGTTGTTGTTTGAGTAGTTTCTGGCTGTGTTGTATCTAGAGTTGTTGTATGAGTAGTTGCTGGTTGTGTTGTATCTAGAGTTGTTGTTTGAGTAGTTGCTGACTGTGTTGTATCTAGAGTTGTTGTTTGAGTAGTTGCTGACTGTGTTGTATCTAGAGTTGTTGTCTGAGTAGTTGCTGACTGTGTTGTATCTAGAGTTGTTGTTTGAGAAGTTGCTGGCTGTGTTGTATCTAAAGTTGTTGTTTGAGTAGTTGCTCCCTGTGTTGTATCTAAACTTGTTGTTTGAGAAGTTGCTGGCTGTGTTGTATCTAGAGGTGTTGTTTGAGTAGTTGCTGCCTGTGTTGTATCTAGAGTTGTTGTATGAGTAGTTGCTGGGTGTGTTGTATCTAGAGTTGTTGTATGAGTAGTTGCTGGGTGTATTGTATCTAGAGTTGTTGTATGAGTAGTTGCTGGGTGTGTTGTATCTAGAGTTGTTGTTTGAGTAGTTGCTGCCTGTGTTGTATCTAAAGTTGTTTGAGTAGTTGCTGGCTGCGTTGTATCTAAAGTTGTTGTATGAGTAGTTGCTGGCTGTGTTGTATCTAGAGTTGTCGTTTGAGAAGTTGCTGACTGTGTTGTATCTAGAGTTGTTGTTTTAGTAGTTACTGGCTGTGTTGTATCTAGAGTTGTTGTTTGAGAAGTTGCTGGCTGTGTTGTATCTAAAGTTGTTGTTTGAGTAGTTGCTGGCTGTGTTGTTTCTAAAGTTGTTCTTTGAGTAGTTTCTGGCTGTGTTGTATCTAGAGTGGTTGTTTGAGTAGTTGCTAGTTGTGTTGTATCTAGAGTTGTATTTTGTGTAGTTTCTGGCTGTGCTGTATCTAGAGTTGTTGTTTGAGTAGTTGCTGGCTGTGTTGTATCTAGAGTTGTCGTTTGAGAAGTTGCTGGCTGTGTTGTATCTAAAGTTGTTGTTTGAGTAGTTGCTGGCTGTGTTGTATCTAAAGTTGTTCTTTGAGTAGTTTCTGGCTGTGTTGTATCTAGAGTGGTTGTTTGAGTAGTTGCTAGTTGTGTTGTATCTAGAGTTGTATTTTGTGTAGTTTCTGGCTGTGCTGTATCTAGAGTTGTTTGAGTAGTTGCTGGCTGTGTTGTATCTAAAGTTGTTGTTTGAGTAGTTGCTGTCTGTGTTGTATCTAAAGTTGTTTTTTGAGTAGTTTCTGGCTGTGTTGTATCTAGAGTGGTTGTTTGAGTAGTTGCTAGTTGTGTTGTATCTAGAGTTGTATTTTGTGTAGTTTCTGGCTGTGTTGTATCTAAAGTTGTTGTTTGAGTAGTTGCTGGCTGTGTTGTATCTAGAGTTGTTGTTTGAGTAGTTGCTGGGTGTGTTGTATCTAGAGTGGTTGTTTGAGTAGTTGCTAGTTGTGTTGTATCTAGAGTTGTTTGAGTAGTTGCTGACTGTGTTGTATCTAGAGTTGTTGTTTGAGTAGTTGCTGACTGTGTTGTATCTAGAGTTGTTGTCTGAGTAGTTGCTGACTGTGTTGTATCTAGAGTTGTTGTTTGAGAAGTTGCTGGCTGTGTTGTATCTAAAGTTGTTGTTTGAGTAGTTGCTCCCTGTGTTGTATCTAAACTTGTTGTTTGAGAAGTTGCTGGCTGTGTTGTATCTAGAGTTGTTGTTTGAGTAGTTGCTGCCTGTGTTGTATCTAGAGTTGTTGTATGAGTAGTTGCTGGGTGTGTTGTATCTAGAGTTGTTGTATGAGTAGTTGCTGGGTGTATTGTATCTAGAGTTGTTGTATGAGTAGTTGCTGGGTGTGTTGTATCTAGAGTTGTTGTTTGAGTAGTTGCTGCCTGTGTTGTATCTAAAGTTGTTTGAGTAGTTGCTGGCTGCGTTGTATCTAAAGTTGTTGTTTGAGTAGTTTCTGGCTTTGTAGTATCTAGAGTTGTTGTATGAGTAGTTGCTGGCTGCGTTGTATCTAGAGTTGTCGTTTGAGAAGTTGCTGACTGTGTTGTATCTAGAGTTGTTGTTTTAGTAGTTACTGGCTGTGTTGTATCTAGAGTTGTTGTTTGAGAAGTTGCTGGCTGTGTTGTATCTAAAGTTGTTGTTTGAGTAGTTGCTGGCTGTGTTGTTTCTAAAGTTGTTCTTTGAGTAGTTTCTGGCTGTGTTGTATCTAGAGTGGTTGTTTGAGTAGTTGCTAGTTGTGTTGTATCTAGAGTTGTATTTTGTGTAGTTTCTGGCTGTGCTGTATCTAGAGTTGTTGTTTGAGTAGTTGCTGGCTGTGTTGTATCTAGAGTTGTCGTTTGAGAAGTTGCTGGCTGTGTTGTATCTAAAGTTGTTGTTTGAGTAGTTGCTGGCTGTGTTGTATCTAAAGTTGTTCTTTGAGTAGTTTCTGGCTGTGTTGTATCTAGAGTGGTTCTTTGAGTAGTTGCTAGTTGTGTTGTATCTAGAGTTGTATTTTGTGTAGTTTCTGGCTGTGCTGTATCTAGAGTTGTTTGAGTAGTTGCTGGCTGTGTTGTATCTAAAGTTGTTGTTTGAGTAGTTGCTGGCTGTGTTGTATCTAAAGTTGTTCTTTGAGTAGTTTCTGGCTGTGTTGTATCTAGAGTGGTTGTTTGAGTAGTTGCTAGTTGTGTTGTATCTAGAGTTGTATTTTGTGTAGTTTCTGGCTGTGTTGTATCTAAAGTTGTTGTTTGAGTAGTTGCTGGCTGTGTTGTATCTAGAGTTGTTGTTTGAGTAGTTGCTGGGTGTGTTGTATCTAGAGTGGTTGTTTGAGTAGTTGCTAGTTGTGTTGTATCTAGAGTTGTTTGAGTAGTTGCTGGGTGTGTTGTATCTAGAGTTGTATTTTGTGTAGTTTCTGGCTGTGCTGTATCTAGAGTTGTTTGAGTAGTTGCTGGCTGTTTTGTATCTAGAATTGTTGTTTGTGTATTTGCTCGCTGTGTTGTATCAAGAGTTGTTGTTTGAGAAGTTGCTGGCTGTGTTGTTTCTAGAGTTGTTGTTTGAGTAGTTGCTGGCTGTATTGTATCTAGAGTTGTTGTTTGAGTAGTTGCTGGCTGTGTTGTATGTAAAGTTGTTGTTTGAGTAGTTTCTGGCTGTGTTGTATCTAGAGTTGTTGTTTGAGTAGTTGCTGGCTGTGTTGTATCTATAGTTGTTGTATGAGTAGTTTCTGTCTGTGTTGTATCTAGAGTTGTTGTTTGAGAAGTTGCTGGCTGTATTGTATCTAGAGTTGTTGTTTGAGTAGTTGCTGACTGTGTTGTATCTAAAGTTGTTGTTTGAGTAGTTGCTGGCTGTGTTGTATCTAAAGTTGTTGTTTGAGTAGTTGATGGCTGTGTTGTATCTAGAGTTGTTGTTTGAGTCGTTGCTGGGCGTGTTGTATTTAGAGTTGTTGTTTGAGTAGTTGCAGTGTGTGTTGTATCTAGAGTTGTTGTTTGAGTAGTTGCTGGGTGTGCTGTATCTATAGTTGTTGTATGAGTAGTTTCTGTCTGTGTTGTATCTAGAGTTGTTGTTTGAGAAGTTGCTGGCTGTATTGTATCTAGAGTTGTTGTTTGAGTAGTTGCTGGCTGTGTTGTATCTAGAGTTGTTGTTTGAGTAGTTGCTGACTGTGTTGTATCTAGAGTTGTTGTCTGAGTAGTTGCTGGCTGTGTTGTATCTAGAGTTGTTGTTTGAGTAGTTTCTGGCTGTGTTGTATCTAGAGTTGTTGTTTGAGTAGTTGCTGGCTGTGTTGTATCTAGTGTTGTTGTATGAGTAGTTTCTGGCTGTGTTGTATCTAGCGTTGTTGTTTGAGTAGTTGCTGGCTGTGTTGTATCTAGAGTTGTTGTTTGAGTAGTTGCTGGCTGTGTTGTATCTAGAGTTGTTGTTTGAGTACTTGCTGGCTGTGTTGTATCTAGAGTTGTTGTTTGAGAAGTTGCTGGCTGTGTTGTATCTAGAGTTGCTGTTTGAGTAGTCGCTGGCTGTGTTTTATCTAGAGTTGTTGTTTGAGTAGTTGCTGGCTGTGTTGTATCTAGAGTTGTTTTTTGCGTAGTTGCTGGCTGTGTTGTATCTAGAGTTGTTTGAGTAGTTGCTGACTGTGTTTTATCTAGAGTTGTTGTTTGAGAAGTTGCTGGCTGTATTGTATCTAGAGTTGTTGTTTGAGTAGTTGCTGGCTGTGTTGTATCTAGAGTTGTTGTTTGAGTAGTTGCTGGCTGTGTTGTATCTAGAGTGTTTGTATGAGAAGTTGCTGGCTGTATTGTATCTAGAGTTGTTGTTTGAGTAGTTGCTGACTGTGTTGTATCTAGAGTTGTTGTCTGAGTAGTTGCTGGCTGTGTTGTATCTAGAGTTGTTGTTTGAGTAGTTTCTGGCTGTGTTGTATCTAGAGTTGTTGTTTGAGTAGTTGCTGGCTGTGTTGTATCTAGTGTTGTTGTATGAGTAGTTTCTGGCGTTGTTGTATCTAGAGTTGTTGTTTGAGAAGTTGCTGGCTGTGTTGTATCTAGAATTGTTGTTTGAGTAGTTGCTGCCTGTGTTGTATCTAAAGTTGTTGTTTGAGTAGTTGCTGGCTGTGTTGTATCTAAAGTTGTTCTGTGAGTAGTTTCTGGCTGTGTTGTATCTAGAGTGGTTGTTTGAGTAGTTGCTGGTTGTGTTGTATCTAGAGTTGTATTTTGTGTAGTTTCTGGCTGTGTTGTATCTAGAGTTGTTTGAGTAGTTGCTGGCTGTTTTGTATCAAGAATTGTTGTTGGTGTAGTTGCTGGCTGTTTTGAATCTAGAGTTGTTGTTTGAGTAGTTGCTCGCTGTGTTGTATCAAGTGTTGTTGTTTGAGAAGTTGCTGGCTGTGTTGTTTCTAGAGTTGTTGTTTGAGTAGTTGCTGGCTGTATTGTATCTAGAGTTGTTGTTTGAGTAGTTGCTGGCTGTGTTGTATGTAGAGTTGTTGTATGAGTATTTTCTGTCTGTGTTGTATCTAGAGTTGTTGTTTGAGTAGTTGCTGACTGTGTTCTATCTAGAGTTGTTGTCTGAGTAGTTGCTGGCTGTGTTGTATCTAGAGTTGTTGTTTGAGAAGTTGCTGGCTGTGTTTTATCTAGAGTTGTTGTTTGAGTAGTTTCTGGCTGTTTTGTATCTGGAGTTGTTGTTTGAGTAGTTGCTGGCTGTGTTGTATCTAGAGCTGTTGTTTGAGTACTTGCTGGCTGTGTTGTATCTAAAGTTGTTGTCTGAGTAGTTGCTGGCTGTGTTGTATCTAGAGTTGTTGTTTGAGAAGTTGCTGGCTGTGTTGTATCTAGAGCTGTTGTTTGAGTACTTGCTGGCTGTGTTGTATCTAAAGTTGTTGTCTGAGTAGTTGCTGGCTGTGTTGTATCTAGAGCTGTTGTTTGAGTACTTGCTGGCTGTGTTGTATCTAGAGTTGTTGTCTGAGTAGTTGCTGGCTGTGTTGTATCTAGAGTTGTTGTTTGAGAAGTTGCTGGCTGTGTTGTATCTAGAGTTGCTCTTTGAGTAGTTGCTGGCTGTGTTTTATCTAGAGTTGTTGTTTGAGTAGTTTCTGGCTGTTTTGTATCTAGAGTTGTTTTTTGAGTACTTGCTGGTTGTGTTGTATCTAAAGTTGTTTGCGTAGTTGCTGGCTGTGTTGTATCTAGAGTTGTTTGAGTAGGTGCTGACTGTGTTTTATCTAGAGCTGTTGTTTGAGTAGGTGCTGGCTGTGTTGTATCTAGAGTTGTTGTTTGAGTAGTTGCTGGCTGTGTTGTATCTAGAGTTGTTGTTTGAGTAGTTGCTGGCTGTGTTGTATCTAGAGTTGTTGTATGAGTAGTTTCTGTCTGTGTTGTATCTAGAGTGTTTGTATGAGAAGTTGCTGGCTGTATTGTATCTAGAGTTGTTGTTTGAGTAGTTTCTGGCTGTGTTGTATCTAGAGTTGGTGTTTGAGTAGTTGCAGTCTTTGTTGTATCTAGAGTTGTTGTTTGAGTAGTTGCTGGGTGTGTTGTATCTAGAGTTGTTGTTTGAGAAGTTGCTGGCTGTGATGTATCTAGAGTTGTTGTTTGAGTAGTTTCTGGCTGTTTTGTATCTGGAGTTGCTGTTTGAGTAGTTGCTGGCTGTGTTGTATCTAGAGCTGTTGTTTGAGTACTTGCTGGCTGTGTTGTATCTAAAGTTGTTGTCTGAGTAGTTGCTGGCTGTGTTGTATCTAGAGTTGTTGTTTGAGAAGTTGCTGGCTGTGTTGTATCTAGAGCTGTTGTTTGAGTACTTGCTGGCTGTGTTGTATCTAAAGTTGTTGTCTGAGTAGTTGCTGGCTGTGTTGTATCTAGAGCTGTTGTTTGAGTACTTGCTGGCTGTGTTGTATCTAGAGTTGTTGTCTGAGTAGTTGCTGGCTGTGTTGTATCTATAGTTGTTGTTTGAGAAGTTGCTGGCTGTGTTGTATCTAGAGTTGCTCTTTGAGTAGTTGCTGGCTGTGTTTTATCTAGAGTTGTTGTTTGAGTAGTTTCTGGCTGTTTTGTATCTAGAGTTGTTTTTTGAGTACTTGCTGGTTGTGTTGTATCTAAAGTTGTTTGCGTAGGTGCTGGATGTGTTGTATCTAGAGTTGTTGTTTGAGTAGTTCCTGGCTGTGTTGTATCTAGAGTTGTTGTTTGAGTAGTTTCTGGCTGTTTTGTATCTGGAGTTGTTGTTTGAGTAGTTGCTGGCTGTGTTGTATCTAGAGCTGTTGTTTGAGTACTTGCTGGCTGTGTTGTATCTAAAGTTGTCGTTTGCGTAGTTGCTGGCTGTGTTGTATCTAGAGTTGTTTGAGTAGTTGCTGACTGTTTTTTATCTAGAGTTGTTGTTTGAGAAGTTGCTGGCTGTGTTGTATCTAGAGTTGTTGTTTGACTAGTTTCTGGCTGTGTTGTATCTAGAGTTGTTGTTTGAGTGGTTGCTGGCTGTGTTGTATGTAGAGTTGTTGTTTGAGTAGTTTCTGGATGTGTTGTATCTAGAGTTGTTGTTTGAGTAGTTGCTGGCTGTGGTGTATCTAGAGTTGTTTGAGTAGTTGCTGACTGTGTTTTATCTAGAGTTGTTGTTTGAGAAGTTGCTGGCTGTATTGTATCTAGAGTTGTTGTTTGAGTAGTTGCTGGCTGTGTTGTATCTATAGTTGTTGTTTGAGTAGTTGCTGGCTGTGTTGTATCTAGAGTTGTTGTTTGAGTAGTTTCTGGCTGTGTTGTATCTAGAGTTGTTGTTTGAGAAGTTGCTGGCTGTGTTGTATCTAGAGCTGTTGTTTGAGTAGTTTCTGGCTGTGTTGTATCTAGAGTTGTTGTTTGAGTACTTGCTGATTGTGTTGTATCTAAAGTTGTTGTTTGAGTAGTTGCTGGCTGTGTTGTATCTAGAGTTGTTATTTGAGTAGTTGCTAACTGTGTTGTATCTAGAGTTGTTGTTTGAGAAGTTGCTGGCTGTGTTGTATCTAGAGTAGTTGTTTGAGTAGTTTCTGGCTGTGTTGTATCTAGAGTTGTTGTTTGAGTACTTGCTGATTGTGTTGTATCTAAAGTTGTTGTTTGAGTAGTTGCTGGCTGTGTTGTATCTAGAGTTGTTGTGTGTGTTGTTTCTGGCTGTGTTGTATCTAGAGTTGTTTGAGTAGTTGTTGGCTGTGTTGTATCTAGAGTTGTTGTTTGAGAAGTTGCTGGCTGTGTTGTACCTAGTGTTGTTGTATGAGTAGTTTCTGGCTGTGTTGTATCTAAAGTTGTTGTTTGATTAGTTGCTGGCTGTGTTGTATCTAGTGTTGATATTTGAGTAGTTTCTGGCTGTGTTGTATCTAGAGTTGTTGTTTGAGAAGTTGCTGGCTGTATTGTATCTAGAGTTGGTGTTTGAGTAGTTGCTGGCTGTGTTGTATCTAGAGTTGTTGTTTGAGTAGTTGCTGGCTGTGTTGTATGTAGAGTTGTTGTTTGAGTAGTTTCTGGCTGTGTTGTATCTAGAGTTGTAGTTTGAGTAGTAGCTGGCTCTTTTGTATCTAGAGTTGTTGTTTGAGTAGTTGCTGGCTGTGTTGTATCTAGAGTTGTTGTTTGAGAAGTTGCTGGCTGTGTTGTATCTAGAGTTGTTGTTTGAGTAGTTTCTGGCTGTGTTGTATCTAGAGTTGTTGTCTGAGTAGTTGCTAGCTGTGTTGTATCTAGAGTTGTTGTTTGAGTACTTGCTGGCTGTGTTGTATCTAGAGTTGTTGTATGAGTAGTTGCTGACTGTGTTGTATCTAGAGGTGTTGTTTGAGTAGTTTCTGGCTGTTTTGTATCTAGAGTTGTTGTTTGAGTAGTTGCTGGCTGTGTTGTATCTAGAGTTGTTGAATGAGTAGTTTCTGGCTGTGTTGTATCTAGAGTTGTTGTTTGAGTAGTTGCTGGCTGTGTTGTATCTAGAGTTGTTGTTTGAGTAGTTTCTGGCTGTGTTGTATCTAGAGTTGTTTGAGTAGTTGCTTGCTGTGTTGTATCTAGTGTTGTTGTATGAGTAGTTTCTGGCTGTTTTGTATCTAGAGTTGTTGTTTGAGAAGTTGCTGGCTGTTTTGTATCTAGAGTTGTTGTTTGAGTAGTTGCTGGCTGTGTTGTATCTAGAGTTGTTGTTTGAGTAGTAGCTGGCTGTGTTGTATCTAGGGTTGTTGTTTGAATAGTTTCTGGCTGTGTTGTATCTAGAGTTGTTGTTTGAGTACTTGCTGGCTGTGTTGTATCTAGAGTTGTTGTTTGAGTAGTTGCTGGCTGTGTTGTATCTAGAGTTGTTGTTTGAGTAGTTGCTGGGTGTGTTGTATCTAGAGGTGGTGTTTGAGTAGTTGCTGGCTGTGTTGTATCTAGTTTTGTTTGTGTAGTTGCAGTCTGTGTTGTATCTAGAGTTGTTGTTTGAGTAGTTGCTGGCTGTGTTGTACCTAGAGTTGTTTGAGTAATTTCTGGCTGTGTTGTATCTAGAGTTTTTGTTGGAGTAGTTGCTGGCTGTGTTGTATCTAGAGTTGTTGTACGAGTAGTTTCTGGCTGTGTTGTATCTAGAGTTTTTGTTGGAGTAGTTGCTGGCTGTGTTGTATCTAGAGTTGTTGTACGAGTAGTTTCTGGCTGTGTTGTATCTAAAGTTGTTGTTTGAGTAGTTGCTGGCTGTGTTGTTTCTATAGTTGTTTGAGTACTTGCTGGCTGTGTTAAATCTAGAGTTGTTGTTTGAGTAGTTTCTGGCTGTGTTGTATATAGAGTTGTTGTTTTAGTAGTTGCTATCTGTGTTGTATCTAGAGTAGTTGTTTGAGTAGTTACTGGCTGTGTTGTATCTAAAGTTGTTGTTTGAGTACTTGCTTGTTGTGTTGTATCTAGAGCTGTTGTTTGAGTAGTTTCTCGCTGTGTTGTATCTAAAGTTGTTGTTTTAATAGTTGCTGGCTGTGTTGTATCTAGAGTTGTTGTTTGAGTAGTTTCTGGCTGTGTTGTACCTAGAGTTGTTTGAGTAATTTCTGGCTGTGTTGTTTCTAGAGTTGTTATTTGAGTAGTCGCTGGCTGTGTTTTATCTAGAGTTGTTGTTTGTGTAGTTGCTGGCTGTGTTGTATCTAGAGTTGTTGTTTGAGAAGTTGCTGGCTGTGTTGTATCTAGAGTTGTTGTTTGAGTAGTTTCTGGCTGTGTTGTATCTAGAGTTGTTGTTTGAGTAGTTGCTAGCTGTGTTGTATCTAGAGTTGTTGTTTGAGTAGTTTCTGGCTGTTTTGTATCTAGAGTTGTTGTTTGAGTAGTTGCTGGCTGTGTTGTATCTAGTGTTGTTGTATGAGTAGTTTCTGGCTGTGTTGTATCTAGAGTTGTTGTTTGAGAAGTTGCTGGCTGTGTTGTATCTTGATTTGTTGTTTGAGTAGTTGCTGGCTGTGTTGTATCTAGAGTTGTTTGAGTAGTTGCTGGTTGTGTTTTATCTAGAGTTGTTGTTGTAGTTTCTGGCTGTTTTGTATCTAGAGCTGTTGTTTGAGTACTTGCTGGTTGTGTTGTTTCTAAAGTTGTCGTTTGAGTAGTTGCTGGCTGTTTTGTATCTAGATCTGTTGTTTGAATACTTGCTGGTTGTGTTGTATCTAGAGTTGTTGTTTGAGTAGTTGCTAGCTGTGTTGTATCTAGTGTTATTTGAGTAGTACCTGGCTGTGTTGTATCTAGAGGTGTTGTTTGAGTAATTGCTGGCTGTGTTGTATCTAAAGTTGTTGTTTGAGTATTTTCTGGCTGTGTTGTATCTAAAGTTGATGTTTGAGTAGTTCCTGGCTGTGTTGTATCTAGAGTTGTTGTTTGAGTAGTTGCTGGTTGTGTTGTATCTAGAGTTGTTGTTTGTGTAGTTTCTGGCTGTGTTGTATCTAGAGTTGGTGTTTTAGTAGTTGCTGGCTGTGTTGTATCTAGAGTTGTTGTTTGCGTAGTTGCTGGCTGTGTTGTATCTAGAGTTGTTGTTTGAGTAGTTGCTCGCTGTGTTGTATCTAGAGTTGTTGTTTGAGTAGTTTCTGGCTGTTTTGTATCTAGAGCTGTTGTTTGAGTACTTGCTGGTTGTGTTGTATCTAAAGTTGTCGTTTGAGTAGTTGCTGGCTGTTTTGTATCTAGATCTGTTGTTTGAATACTTGCTTGTTGTGTTGTATCTAGAGTTGTTGTTTGAGTAGTTGCTAGCTGTGTTGTATCTAGTGTTATTTGAGTAGTACCTGGCTGTGTTGTATCTAGAGTTGTTGTTTGAGTAGTTGCTGGCTGTGTTGTATCTGAAGTTGTTGTTTGAGTATTTTCTGGCTGTGTTGTTTCTAAAGTTGATGTTTGAGTAGTTTCTGGCTGTGTTGTATCTAGAGTTGCTGTTTGAGTAGTTGCTGGTTGTGTTGTATCTAGAGTTGTTGTTTGAGTAGTAGCTGGGTGTGTTATATCTAGAGTTGTTGTATGAGTAGTTTCTGGCTGTGTTGTATCTAGAGTTGTTGTTTGAGTAGTTGCTGGCTGTGTTGTATCTAGTTTTCTTTGTGTAGTTGCAGTCTGTGTTGTATCTAGAGTTGTTGTTTGAGTAGTTGCTGGTTGTGTTGTATCTAGAGGTGGTGTTTGAGTAGTTGCTGGTTGTGTTGTATCTAGAGTTGTTGTTTGAGTAGTTGCTGGCTGTGTTGTATCTAGAGTTGCTGTTTGAGTACTTGCTGGCTGTGTTGTATCTAGAGTTGTTGTTTGAGTAGTTGCTGGTTGTGTTGTATCTAGAGTTGCTGTTTGAGTAGTTGCTGGCTGTGTTGTATCTAGAGTTGCTGTTTGAGTACTTGCTGGCTGTGTTGTATCTAGAGTTGCTGTTTGAGTAGTTGCTGGTTGTGTTGTATCTAGAGTTGTTGTTTGAGTAGTAGCTGGGTGTGTTATATCTAGAGTTGTTGTATGAGTAGTTTCTGGCTGTGTTGTATCTAGAGTTGTTGTTTGAGTACTTGCTGGCTGTGTTGTATCTAGAGTTGTTGTTTGAGTAGTTGCTGGCTGTGTTGTATCTAGTTTTCTTTGTGTAGTTGCATTCTGTGTTGTATCTAGAGTTGTTGTTTGAGTAGTTGCTAGCTGTGTTGTATCTAGAGTTGTTGTTTGAGTAGTTTCTGGCTGTTTTGTATCTAGAGTTGTTGTTTGAGTAGTTGCTGGCTGTGTTGTATCTAGTGTTGTTGTATGAGTAGTTTCTGGCTGTGTTGTATCTAGAGTTGTTGTTTGAGAAGTTGCTGGCTGTGTTGTATCTTGATTTGTTGTTTGAGTAGTTGCTGGCTGTGTTGTATCTAGAGTTGTTTGAGTAGTTGCTGGTTGTGTTTTATCTAGAGTTGTTGTTGTAGTTTCTGGCTGTTTTGTATCTAGAGCTGTTGTTTGAGTACTTGCTGGTTGTGTTGTTTCTAAAGTTGTCGTTTGAGTAGTTGCTGGCTGTTTTGTATCTAGATCTGTTGTTTGAATACTTGCTGGTTGTGTTGTATCTAGAGTTGTTGTTTGAGTAGTTGCTAGCTGTGTTGTATCTAGTGTTATTTGAGTAGTACCTGGCTGTGTTGTATCTAGAGGTGTTGTTTGAGTAATTGCTGGCTGTGTTGTATCTAAAGTTGTTGTTTGAGTATTTTCTGGCTGTGTTGTATCTAAAGTTGATGTTTGAGTAGTTCCTGGCTGTGTTGTATCTAGAGTTGTTGTTTGAGTAGTTGCTGGTTGTGTTGTATCTAGAGTTGTTGTTTGTGTAGTTTCTGGCTGTGTTGTATCTAGAGTTGGTGTTTTAGTAGTTGCTGGCTGTGTTGTATCTAGAGTTGTTGTTTGCGTAGTTGCTGGCTGTGTTGTATCTAGAGTTGTTGTTTGAGTAGTTGCTCGCTGTGTTGTATCTAGAGTTGTTGTTTGAGTAGTTTCTGGCTGTTTTGTATCTAGAGCTGTTGTTTGAGTACTTGCTGGTTGTGTTGTATCTAAAGTTGTCGTTTGAGTAGTTGCTGGCTGTTTTGTATCTAGATCTGTTGTTTGAATACTTGCTTGTTGTGTTGTATCTAGAGTTGTTGTTTGAGTAGTTGCTAGCTGTGTTGTATCTAGTGTTATTTGAGTAGTACCTGGCTGTGTTGTATCTAGAGTTGTTGTTTGAGTAGTTGCTGGCTGTGTTGTATCTGAAGTTGTTGTTTGAGTATTTTCTGGCTGTGTTGTTTCTAAAGTTGATGTTTGAGTAGTTTCTGGCTGTGTTGTATCTAGAGTTGCTGTTTGAGTAGTTGCTGGTTGTGTTGTATCTAGAGTTGTTGTTTGAGTAGTAGCTGGGTGTGTTATATCTAGAGTTGTTGTATGAGTAGTTTCTGGCTGTGTTGTATCTAGAGTTGTTGTTTGAGTAGTTGCTGGCTGTGTTGTATCTAGTTTTCTTTGTGTAGTTGCAGTCTGTGTTGTATCTAGAGTTGTTGTTTGAGTAGTTGCTGGTTGTGTTGTATCTAGAGGTGGTGTTTGAGTAGTTGCTGGTTGTGTTGTATCTAGAGTTGTTGTTTGAGTAGTTGCTGGCTGTGTTGTATCTAGAGTTGCTGTTTGAGTACTTGCTGGCTGTGTTGTATCTAGAGTTGTTGTTTGAGTAGTTGCTGGTTGTGTTGTATCTAGAGTTGCTGTTTGAGTAGTTGCTGGCTGTGTTGTATCTAGAGTTGCTGTTTGAGTACTTGCTGGCTGTGTTGTATCTAGAGTTGCTGTTTGAGTAGTTGCTGGTTGTGTTGTATCTAGAGTTGTTGTTTGAGTAGTAGCTGGGTGTGTTATATCTAGAGTTGTTGTATGAGTAGTTTCTGGCTGTGTTGTATCTAGAGTTGTTGTTTGAGTACTTGCTGGCTGTGTTGTATCTAGAGTTGTTGTTTGAGTAGTTTCTGGCTGTTTTGTATCTAGAGTTGTTGTTTGAGTAGTTGCTGGCTGTGTTGTATCTAGTGTTGTTGTATGAGTAGTTTCTGGCTGTGTTGTATCTAGAGTTGTTGTTTGAGAAGTTGCTGGCTGTGTTGTATCTTGATTTGTTGTTTGAGTAGTTGCTGGCTGTGTTGTATCTAGAGTTGTTTGAGTAGTTGCTGGTTGTGTTTTATCTAGAGTTGTTGTTGTAGTTTCTGGCTGTTTTGTATCTAGAGCTGTTGTTTGAGTACTTGCTGGTTGTGTTGTTTCTAAAGTTGTCGTTTGAGTAGTTGCTGGCTGTTTTGTATCTAGATCTGTTGTTTGAATACTTGCTGGTTGTGTTGTATCTAGAGTTGTTGTTTGAGTAGTTGCTAGCTGTGTTGTATCTAGTGTTATTTGAGTAGTACCTGGCTGTGTTGTATCTAGAGGTGTTGTTTGAGTAATTGCTGGCTGTGTTGTATCTAAAGTTGTTGTTTGAGTATTTTCTGGCTGTGTTGTATCTAAAGTTGATGTTTGAGTAGTTCCTGGCTGTGTTGTATCTAGAGTTGTTGTTTGAGTAGTTGCTGGTTGTGTTGTATCTAGAGTTGTTGTTTGTGTAGTTTCTGGCTGTGTTGTATCTAGAGTTGGTGTTTTAGTAGTTGCTGGCTGTGTTGTATCTAGAGTTGTTGTTTGCGTAGTTGCTGGCTGTGTTGTATCTAGAGTTGTTGTTTGAGTAGTTGCTCGCTGTGTTGTATCTAGAGTTGTTGTTTGAGTAGTTTCTGGCTGTTTTGTATCTAGAGCTGTTGTTTGAGTACTTGCTGGTTGTGTTGTATCTAAAGTTGTCGTTTGAGTAGTTGCTGGCTGTTTTGTATCTAGATCTGTTGTTTGAATACTTGCTTGTTGTGTTGTATCTAGAGTTGTTGTTTGAGTAGTTGCTAGCTGTGTTGTATCTAGTGTTATTTGAGTAGTACCTGGCTGTGTTGTATCTAGAGTTGTTGTTTGAGTAGTTGCTGGCTGTGTTGTATCTGAAGTTGTTGTTTGAGTATTTTCTGGCTGTGTTGTTTCTAAAGTTGATGTTTGAGTAGTTTCTGGCTGTGTTGTATCTAGAGTTGCTGTTTGAGTAGTTGCTGGTTGTGTTGTATCTAGAGTTGTTGTTTGAGTAGTAGCTGGGTGTGTTATATCTAGAGTTGTTGTATGAGTAGTTTCTGGCTGTGTTGTATCTAGAGTTGTTGTTTGAGTAGTTGCTGGCTGTGTTGTATCTAGTTTTCTTTGTGTAGTTGCAGTCTGTGTTGTATCTAGAGTTGTTGTTTGAGTAGTTGCTGGTTGTGTTGTATCTAGAGGTGGTGTTTGAGTAGTTGCTGGTTGTGTTGTATCTAGAGTTGTTGTTTGAGTAGTTGCTGGCTGTGTTGTATCTAGAGTTGCTGTTTGAGTACTTGCTGGCTGTGTTGTATCTAGAGTTGTTGTTTGAGTAGTTGCTGGTTGTGTTGTATCTAGAGTTGCTGTTTGAGTAGTTGCTGGCTGTGTTGTATCTAGAGTTGCTGTTTGAGTACTTGCTGGCTGTGTTGTATCTAGAGTTGCTGTTTGAGTAGTTGCTGGTTGTGTTGTATCTAGAGTTGTTGTTTGAGTAGTAGCTGGGTGTGTTATATCTAGAGTTGTTGTATGAGTAGTTTCTGGCTGTGTTGTATCTAGAGTTGTTGTTTGAGTACTTGCTGGCTGTGTTGTATCTAGAGTTGTTGTTTGAGTAGTTTCTGGCTGTTTTGTATCTAGAGTTGTTGTTTGAGTAGTTGCTGGCTGTGTTGTATCTAGTGTTGTTGTATGAGTAGTTTCTGGCTGTGTTGTATCTAGAGTTGTTGTTTGAGAAGTTGCTGGCTGTGTTGTATCTTGATTTGTTGTTTGAGTAGTTGCTGGCTGTGTTGTATCTAGAGTTGTTTGAGTAGTTGCTGGTTGTGTTTTATCTAGAGTTGTTGTTGTAGTTTCTGGCTGTTTTGTATCTAGAGCTGTTGTTTGAGTACTTGCTGGTTGTGTTGTTTCTAAAGTTGTCGTTTGAGTAGTTGCTGGCTGTTTTGTATCTAGATCTGTTGTTTGAATACTTGCTGGTTGTGTTGTATCTAGAGTTGTTGTTTGAGTAGTTGCTAGCTGTGTTGTATCTAGTGTTATTTGAGTAGTACCTGGCTGTGTTGTATCTAGAGGTGTTGTTTGAGTAATTGCTGGCTGTGTTGTATCTAAAGTTGTTGTTTGAGTATTTTCTGGCTGTGTTGTATCTAAAGTTGATGTTTGAGTAGTTCCTGGCTGTGTTGTATCTAGAGTTGTTGTTTGAGTAGTTGCTGGTTGTGTTGTATCTAGAGTTGTTGTTTGTGTAGTTTCTGGCTGTGTTGTATCTAGAGTTGGTGTTTTAGTAGTTGCTGGCTGTGTTGTATCTAGAGTTGTTGTTTGCGTAGTTGCTGGCTGTGTTGTATCTAGAGTTGTTGTTTGAGTAGTTGCTCGCTGTGTTGTATCTAGAGTTGTTGTTTGAGTAGTTTCTGGCTGTTTTGTATCTAGAGCTGTTGTTTGAGTACTTGCTGGTTGTGTTGTATCTAAAGTTGTCGTTTGAGTAGTTGCTGGCTGTTTTGTATCTAGATCTGTTGTTTGAATACTTGCTTGTTGTGTTGTATCTAGAGTTGTTGTTTGAGTAGTTGCTAGCTGTGTTGTATCTAGTGTTATTTGAGTAGTACCTGGCTGTGTTGTATCTAGAGTTGTTGTTTGAGTAGTTGCTGGCTGTGTTGTATCTGAAGTTGTTGTTTGAGTATTTTCTGGCTGTGTTGTTTCTAAAGTTGATGTTTGAGTAGTTTCTGGCTGTGTTGTATCTAGAGTTGCTGTTTGAGTAGTTGCTGGTTGTGTTGTATCTAGAGTTGTTGTTTGAGTAGTAGCTGGGTGTGTTATATCTAGAGTTGTTGTATGAGTAGTTTCTGGCTGTGTTGTATCTAGAGTTGTTGTTTGAGTAGTTGCTGGCTGTGTTGTATCTAGTTTTCTTTGTGTAGTTGCAGTCTGTGTTGTATCTAGAGTTGTTGTTTGAGTAGTTGCTGGTTGTGTTGTATCTAGAGGTGGTGTTTGAGTAGTTGCTGGTTGTGTTGTATCTAGAGTTGTTGTTTGAGTAGTTGCTGGCTGTGTTGTATCTAGAGTTGCTGTTTGAGTACTTGCTGGCTGTGTTGTATCTAGAGTTGTTGTTTGAGTAGTTGCTGGTTGTGTTGTATCTAGAGTTGCTGTTTGAGTAGTTGCTGGCTGTGTTGTATCTAGAGTTGCTGTTTGAGTACTTGCTGGCTGTGTTGTATCTAGAGTTGCTGTTTGAGTAGTTGCTGGTTGTGTTGTATCTAGAGTTGTTGTTTGAGTAGTAGCTGGGTGTGTTATATCTAGAGTTGTTGTATGAGTAGTTTCTGGCTGTGTTGTATCTAGAGTTGTTGTTTGAGTACTTGCTGGCTGTGTTGTATCTAGAGTTGTTGTTTGAGTAGTTGCTGGCTGTGTTGTATCTAGTTTTCTTTGTGTAGTTGCATTCTGTGTTGTATCTAGAGTTGTTGTTTGAGTAGTTGCTGGGTGTGTTGTATCTAGAGGTGGTGTTTGAGTAGTTGCTGGCTGTGTTGTATCTAGTTTTGTTTGTGTAGTTGCAGTCTGTGTTGTATCTAGAGTTGTTGTTTGAGTAGTTGCTATCTGTGTTGTATCTAGAGTTGTTGTTTGAGTAGTTGCTATCTGTGTTGTATCTAGAGTTGTTGTTTGAGTAGTTGCTATCTGTGTTGTATCTAGAGTTGTTGTTTGAGTAGTTGCTATCTGTGTTGTATCTAGAGTTGTTTGAGTACTTGCTGGCTGTGTTATATCTATAGTTGTTGTTTGAGTAGTTGCTGGCTGTGTTGTACCTAGAGTTGTTTGAGTAATTTCTGGCTGTGTTGTATCTAGAGCTGTTATTTGAGTAGTTGCTGACTGTGTTGTATCTAGAGTTTTTGTTGTAGTTGCTGGCTGTGTTGTATCTAGAGTTGTTGTACGAGTAGTTTCTGGCTGTGTTGTATCTAAAGTTGTTGTTTGAGTAGTTGCTGGCTGTGTTGTTTCTATAGTTGTTTGAGTACTTGCTGGCTGTGTTATATCTAGAGTTGTTGTTTGAGTAGTTTCTGGCTGTGTTGTATATAGAGTTGTTGTTTTAGTAGTTGCTATCTGTGTTGTATCTAGAGTTGTTTTTTGAGTAGTTACTGGCTGTGTTGTATCTAAAGTTGTTGTTTGAGTACTTGCTTGTTGTGTTGTATCTAGAGCTGTTGTTTGAGTAGTTTCTCGCTGTGTTGTATCTAAAGTTGTTGTTTTAATAGTTGCTGGCTGTGTTGTATCTAGAGTTGTTGTTTGAGTAGTTGTTGGCTGTGTTGTACCTAGAGTTGTTTGAGTAATTTCTGGCTGTGTTGTATCTAAAGTTGTTGTTTGATTAGTTGCTGGCTGTGTTGTATCTAGTGTTGATATTTGAGTAGTTTCTGGCTGTGTTGTATCTAGAGTTGCTGTTTGAGTAGTTGCTCGCTGTGTTTTATCTAGAGTTGTTGTTTGAGTAGTTGCTGGCTGTGTTGTATCTAGAGTTGTTGTTTGAGTAGTTTCTGGCTGTTTTGTATCTAGAGTTGTTGTTTGAGTACTTGCTGGTTGTGTTGTATCTAAAGTTGTTTGCGTAGTTGCTTGCTGTGTTGTATCTAGAGTTGTTTGAGTAGTTGCTGGCTGTGTTGTATCTAGAGCTGTTGTTTGAGTAGGTGCTGGCTGTGTTGTATCTAGAGTTGTTGTTTGAGTAGTTTCTGGCTGTGTTGTATCTAGAGTTGTTGTTTGAGTATTTGCTGGTTGTGTTGTATCTAAAGTTGTTTGAGTAGTTGGTGGCTGTGTTGTATCTAGAGTTGTTGTTTGAGTAGTTGCTGGCTGTGTTGTTTCTAGAGTTGTTGTTTGAGTAGTTTCTGGCTGTGTTGTATCTAGAGTTGTTTGAGTAGTTGCTGGCTGTGTTGTATCTAGTGTTGTTGTATGAGTAGTTTCTGGCTGTTTTGTATCTAGAGTTGTTGTTTGAGAAGTTGCTGGCTGTGTTGTATCTAGAGTTGTTGTTTGAGTAGTTGCTGGCTGTGTTGTATCTAGAGCTGTTGTTTGAGTAGTAGCTAGCTGTGTTGTATCTAGAGTTGTTGTTTGAATAGTTTCTGGCTGTGTTGTATCTAGAGTTGTTTTTTGAGTACTTGCTGGCTGTGTTGTATCTAGAGTTGTTGTTTGAGTAGTTGCTGGCTGTGTTGTATCTAGTTTTGTTTGTGTAGTTGCAGTCTGTGTTGTATCTAGAGTTGTTGTTTGAGTAGTAGCTAGCTGTGTTGTATCTAGAGTTGTTGTTTGAATAGTTTCTGGCTGTGTTGTATCTAGAGTTGTTGTTTGAGTACTTGCAGTCTGTGTTGTATCTAGAGTTGTTGTTTGAGTAGTTGCAGTCTGTGTTGTATCTAGAGTTGTTGTTTGAGTAGTTGCTATCTGTGTTGTATCTAGAGTTTTTGTTGGAGTAGTTGCTGGCTGTGTTATATCTAGAGTTGTTGTTTGAGTAGTTTCTGGCTGTGTTGTATATAGAGTTGTTGTTTTAGTAGTTGCTATCTGTGTTGTATCTAGAGTTGTTTTTTGAGTAGTTACTGGCTGTGTTGTATCTAAAGTTGTTGTTTGAGTACTTGCTTGTTGTTTTGTATCTAGAGCTGTTGTTTGAGTAGTGTCTCGCTGTGTTGTATCTAAAGTTGTTGTTTTAATAGTTGCTGGCTGTGTTGTATCTAGAGTTGTTGTTTGAGTAGTTGTTGGCTGTGTTGTACCTAGAGTTGTTTGAGTAATTTCTGGCTGTGTTGTTTCTAGAGTTGTTATTTGAGTAGTCGCTGGCTGTGTTTTATCTAGAGTTGTTGTTTGTGTAGTTGCTGGCTGTGTTGTATTTCGGGTTGTTGTTTGAGAAGTTGCTGGCTGTGTTGTATCTAGAGTTGTTGTTTGAGAAGTTGCTGGCTGTGTTGTATCTATAGTTTTAGTTTGAGTAGTTGCAGGCTCTGTTGTATCTAGAGTTGTTGTTTGAGTAGTTGCTGGCTGTGTTGTATCTAGAGTTGTTGTTTGAGTAGTTGCAGGCTCTGTTGTATCTAGAGTTGTTGTTTGAGTAGTTGCAGGCTCTGTTGTTGTTTGAGTAGTTGCAGGCTCTGTTGTATCTAGAGTTGTAGTTTGAGTAGTTGCTGGCTGTGTTATATCTAGAGTTGTTTGAGTAGTTTCTGGCTGTGTTGTACCTAGAGTTGTTGTTTGAGTAGTTGCTGGCTGTGTTGTATGTAAAGTTGTTTGAGTACTTGCTGGTTGTGTTGTATCTAGAGCTGTTGTTTGAGTAGTTTCTTGCTGTGTTGTATCTAGAGTTGTTGTTTGAGTAGTTGCTGGCTGTGTTGTACCTAGAGTTGTTGTTTGAATAATTTCTGGCTGTGTTGTATCTAGAATTGTTGTTTGAGTAGTTGCTACCTGTGTTGTATCTAGAGCTGTTGTTTGAGTACTTGCTGGTCGTGGTGTATCTAGAGCTGTTGTTTGAGTAGTTGCTGGCTGTGTTGTATCTAGAGTATTTGTTTGAGTAGTTTCTGGCTGTGTTGTATCTAGAGTTGTTGTTTTAGTAGTTCCTGGCTGTGTTGTATCTAGAGTTGTTGTTTTAGTAGTTCCTGGCTGTGTTGTATCTAGAGTTGTTGTTTGAGTACTTGCTGGTCGTGGTGTATCGAGAGTTGTTTTTTTAGTAGTTGCTGGGTGTGTTGTATCTAGAGTATTTGTTTGAGTAGTTTCTGGCTGTGTTGTATCTAGAGTTGTTGTTTGAGTAGTTGCTGGTCGTGGTGTATCGAGAGTTGTTTTTTTAGTAGTTGCTGGGTGTGTTGTATCTAGAGTATTTGTTTGAGTAGTTTCTGCCTGTGTTGTATCTAGAGTTGTTGTTTGAGTAGTTGCTACCTGTGTTGTATCTAGAGCTGTTGTTTGAGTACTTGCTGGTCGTGGTGTATCGAGAGTTGTTTTTTGAGTAGTTGCTGGGTGTGTTGTATCTAGAGTATTTGTTTTAGTAGTTTCTGGCTGTGTTGTATCTAGAGTTGTTGTTTTAGTAGTTCCTGGCTGTGCTGTATCTAGAGTTGTTGTTTTAGTAGTTCCTGGCTGTGTTGTATCTAGAGTTGTTGTTTTAGTAGTTCCTGGCTGTGTTGTATCTAGAGGTGTTGTTTTAGTAGTTCCTAGCTGTGTTGTATCTAGAGTTGTTGTTTTAGTAGTTCCTGGCTGTGATGTATCTAGAGTTGTTGTTTGAGTAGTTGCTGGCTGTGTTGTATCGAGAGTTGTTTTTTGAGTAGTTGCTGGCTGTGTTGTATCTAGAGTATTTGTTTGAGTAGTTTCTGTCTGTGTTGTATCTAGAGTTGTTGTTTTAGTAGTTCCTGGCTGTGTTGTATCTAGAGTTGTTGTTTTAGTAGTTCCTGGCTGTGTTGTATCTAGAGTTGTTGTTTTAGTAGTTCCTGGCTGTGTTGTATCTAGAGTTGTTGTTTTAGTAGTTACTAGCTGTGTTGTATCTAGAGTTGTTGTTTGAGTAGTTCCTGGCTGTGATGTATCTAGAGTTGTTGTTTGAGTAGTTCCTGGCTGTGTTGTATCTAGAGTTGTTGTTTGAGTAGTTCCTGGCTGTGATGTATCTAAAGTTGTTGTTTGAGTAGTTCCTGGCTGTGATGTATCTAGAGTTGTTGTTTGAGTAGTTGCTGGCTGTGTTGTATCTAGAGTTGTTGTTTGAGAAGTTTCTGGGTGTGTTGTATCTAGAGTTGTTGTTTGATTAGTTGCTGGCTGTGTTGTATCTAGAGTTGTTGTTTGAGTAGTTCCTGGCTGTGATGTATCTAGAGTTGTTGTTTGATTAGTTGCTGGCTGTGTTGTATCTAGAGTTGTTGTTTGATTAGTTTCTGGCTGTGTTGTATCTAGAGTTGTTGTTTGATTAGTTGCTGGCTGTGTTGTATCTAGAGTTGTTGTTTGATTAGTTGCTGGCTGTGTTGTATCTAGAGTTGTTGTTTGATTAGTTGCTGACTGTGTTGTATCTAGTTTTGTTTGTGTAGTTGCTGGCTGTGTTGTATCTAGAGTTGTTGTTTGAGTAGTTCCTGGCTGTGATGTATCGATAGTTGTTTTTTGAGTAGTTGCTGGGTGTGTTGTATCTAGAGGTGGTGTTTGAGTAGTTGCTGGCTGTGTTGTATCTAGTTTTGTTTGTGTAGTTGCTGGCTGTGTTGTATCTAGAGTTGTTGTTTGAGTAGTTTCTGGCTGTGTTGTTCCTAGAGTTGTTGTTTGAGTAATTTCTGGCTGTGTTGTATCTAGAGTTGTTGTTTGAGTAGTTTCTGGCTGTGTTGTTCCTAGAGTTGTTGTTTGAGTAGTTGCTGGATGTGTTGTATGTAAAGTTGTTTGAGTACTTGCTGGTTGTGTTGTATCTAGAGCTGTTGTTTGAGTAGTTTCTGGCTGTGTTGTATCTAGAGTTGTTGTTTGAGTAGTTGCTGGCTGTGTTGTACCTAGAGCTGTTGTTTGAGCAATTTCTGGCTGTGTTGTATCTATAATTGTTGTTTGAGTAGTTGCTGCCTGTGTTGTATCTAGAGTTGTTGTTTGAGTAGTTGCTGGCTGTGTTGTATTTAGAGTTGTTTTTTGAGTAGTTGCTGGCTGTGTTGTATTTAGAATTGTTGTTTGAGTAGTTTCTGGCTGTGTTGTATCTATAGTTGTTGTTTGAGAAGTTTCTGGCTCTACTGTATCTAGAGTTTTTGTTGGAGTAGTTGCTGGCTGTGTTGTATCTATAGTTGTTGTATGAGTAGTTTCTGGCTGTGTTGTATCTAAAGTTGTTGTTTGAATAGTTGCTGGCTGTGTTGTATCTAGAGTTGTTTTAGTAGTTGGTGGCTGTGTTGTATCTAGAGTTGTTGTTTGAGTAGTTTGTGGCTCTACTGTATCTTGAGTTGTTGTTTGAGTAGTTGCTGGCTGTGTTGTATATAGAGTTGTTGTTTGAGTAGTCGCTGGCTGTGTTTTATCTAGAGTTGTTGTTTGAGTAGTTGCTGGCTGTGTTATATCTGGAGCTGTTGTTTGAGTAGTTGCTGCGTGAGTTGTATCTAGAGTTGTTGATTGTGTAGTTGCTTCCTGAGTTTTATCTAGAGTTGTTGATTGTGTAGTTTCTACCTGAGATATTGATTGTGTATTTGCTACTTGAGATGTATTTACTATAGTTGATTGTGTAGTTGCTGTCTTAATTATATCTGTGGCTGTTGGTTGTGTAGTTGCTGCCTGAGATGTATCTATAGTTGCTGGTTGTGTAGTTGCTGCCTGAGATGTATCTATAGTTGTTGGTTGTGTAGTTGCTGCCTGAGATGTATCTATAGTTGTTGGTTGTGTAGTTGCTGCCTGAGATGTATCTATAGTTGTTGGTTGTGTAGTTGCTGCCTGAGATGTATCTATAGTTGTTGGTTGTGTAGTTGCTGCCTGAGATGTATCTATAGTTGTTGGTTGTGTAGTTGCTGCCTGAGATGTATCTATAGTTGTTGGTTGTGTAGTTGATGCCTGAGATGTATCTATAGTTGTTGGTTGTATAGTTGCTGCCTGAGATGTATCTATAGTTGTTGGTTGTGTAGTTGATGCCTGAGATGTATCTATAGTTGTTGGTTGTGTAGTTGCTGCCTGAGATGTATCTATAGTTGTTGGTTGTGTAGTTGCTGCCTGAGATGTATCTATAGTTGCTGGTTGTGTAGTTGCTGCCTGAGATGTATCTATAGTTGCTGGTTGTGTAGTTGATGCCTGAGATGTATCTATAGTTGTTGGTTGTGTAGTTGATGCCTGAGATGTATCTATAGTTGCTGGTTGTGTAGTTGATGCCTGAGATGTATCTATAGTTGTTGGTTGTGTAGTTGATGCCTGAGATGTATCTATAGTTGTTGGTTGTGTAGTTGCTGCCTGAGATGTATCTATAGTTGTTGGTTGTGTAGTTGATGCCTGAGATGTATCTATAGTTGTTGGTTGTGTAGTTGCTGCCTGAGATGTATCTATAGTTTCTGGTTGTGTAGTTGATGCCTGAGATGTATCTATAGTTGTTGGTTGTGTAGTTGCTGCCTGAGATGTATCTATAGTTGTTGGTTGTGTAGTTGATGCCTGAGATGTATCTATAGTTGTTGGTTGTGTAGTTGATGCCTGAGATGTATCTATAGTTGTTGGTTGTGTAGTTGCTGCCTGAGATGTATCTATAGTTGTTGGTTGTGTAGTTGATGCCTGAGATGTATCTATAGTTGTTGGTTGTGTAGTTGATGCCTGAGATGTATCTATAGTTGCTGGTTGTGTAGTTGCAGCCTGGGTTATATCTAGAGTTGTTGATCGTGTATTTTCTGCCAGAGTTGTTGATTGTGTAGTTGCTGCCTGAGTTGTTGATTGTGTAGTTGCTACCTGAGTTGTTGATTGTGTAGTTGCTGCCTGAGTTGTATCTAGAGTTGTTGATTGTGTAGTTGCTACCTGAGTTGTTGATTGTGTAGTTGCTGCCTGAGTTGTATCTAGAGTTGTTGATTGTGTAGTTGCTGCCTGAGTTGTATCTAGAGTTGTTGATTGTGTAGTTGCTACCTGAGTTGTTGATTGTGTAGTTGCTGCCTGAGTTGTATCTAGAGTTGTTGATTGTGTAGTTGCTACCTGTGCTATATCTACTGTTGATTGTGTAGGTTCTGCCTGAGTTGTATCTAGAGTTGTTGATTGTGTAGTTACTCTCTGAGTTTTATCTATAGTTGTTGATTGTGTAGTTGCTGCCTGAGTTGTTGATTGTGTAGTTGCTACCTGAGTTGTATCTAGAGTTGTTGATTGTGTAGTTGCTACCTGAGTTGTTGATTTTGTAGTTGCTGCCTGAGTTGTTGATTGTGTAGTTTCTACCTGAGTTGTTGATTGTGTAGTTGCTGCCTGAGTTGTTGATTGTGTAGTTGCTACCTGAGTTGTTGATTGTGTAGTTGCTGCCTGAGTTGTATCTAGAGTTGTTGATTGTGTAGTTGCTACCTGTGCTATATCTACTGTTGATTGTGTAGTTGCTGCCTGAGTTGTATCTAGAGTTGTTGATTGTGTAGTTACTCTCTGAGTTGTATCTATAGTTGTTGATTGTGTAGTTGCTACCTGTGCTATATCTACTGTTGATTGTGTAGATGTTGTATCTACAATTGATGTCCGTGTTGTATGTACATTTGTTGATTTTGTTACATCTACAGTATTTGTTAATGTTGTATCTGCTGTTTGTATTGTGTTTTCAGTTGTTTGTAAGGATGTTTTTTTTGTATCTCGTGTATCTCTATTTGTTGGTAAAGTTGTAGTTTCAGGGTGTGTTCTATCTTCAGTTGTTAGTAATGTTGTTGATGGCTGTGTGGTATTTACTGTTATTAATTGTGTGGATGTTGGCTGTGTTATATCTACTGTTGTGTTTTGTGGTTGTGTTTTACTTATAATTATTTGGGATGATGTTACTTTCTGAGTTGTATTTGATGTTGTGGTCAATGTTGATGTCTCCAGCTGTGTTGTTTCTACAGTTGTAAACAAGGTGGTCACAAGTTGTGTTGTATCTACCCTTGTCTGCAGTGCTGAATGTCTTGTATCTACAGTTGTGGGAATGCTTGTGGTTGGTATCGTAGTTGTATGTTTAAGTGTTAGTAATGTTGATACTTCTGACTTTGCGGCAGTGGTTGTTGGTAATGTTATGGTTGTCTTTTTTGTGGTTTCTGCTGTTGGTAATGTTATAGTTGTATTTTTTGTGGTCTCTGTTGGTAGTGTCATATTTATTTCCTTTGTTGCATCACCAGTTGTTGATAAAGTCATGGTTCTATCAGGATTTGTTTGTAATGATGTGCTTGCCCTCTGTGTTGTATCACCAATTGTTGTAAATAACACTGTTGTATCACCAGCCTTTTGTAATGTTGTTGTTTCAACATTTGCTTGTAATGTTGTTCCAACATATGCTTGCAGTGTTGTTAGTGATGTGCTTTTATCAGTGATTGTACTAGAGGTTATTTCTCCTGTAGGTATGCTCGCCCCCTCGCTTGAATTACTCGAGTTGCCAACACCAGAGGGTGTTCTCTTCCAATAGACGAGAAGGTCAACACCAACACCACATTTGAAGTTTAGCGAGCATGAAATATAATGATAACATAGTTTATCCTGGTCGATACTCAAACCCGTACAAGTGTCATTTTGGGCACATTTGAAAGCACAGCTTAATAATGTTCGGTATACAATACCTGTCTTAAGCTCAGCACATTTATGAGCCAGTCTGGCAGTAAAATCACAGATAATGTCCTTCCTGAAAGACTTGTAACTGATATCTCCAGACACTATCACAAGATACAGAACAGTCGCAGTAATCGTTAGGATAATGTAAGTTTGCATTTTCATATATTGTCACATTACTTTATTCACATGGATGTATCGGTAACTATTTCAGTTAACTTTTTTAGTTTTTCTGTCATAGGCAATGAAAAGTTGCTTCCCCATTTTTTTTCAAGAGATATTTTTTCTCTTTTATATTTGTTTCTCTGTTATAGACAATGAAGACAATTTCTTTCCCTTTAATATTTGTTTCTCTGTCGTGTACAATATATTTCCCTTTTATATTAGTTTCTCTGAGTAATAAAGACTGCCCATGCACTTGTACAATTATATCTATTTGTAGCAAGGATGTTGATGATCCAATGGAAGCCGGAACAAGGTTAGCAGGAAATGCTAATTAATTTGCATCCGTTGTTCTTGAATTCCATTTCCTTACCTCACATGAAACTTAATAAAATTATCAGTCTCACAACGTGCAAGATTTTTTCTTAATCTCCAGGTGTCTACATATTATATGCTTCTGTATATGTCTATTTCACGGAGCACACCAATTTAAATTATAACTAGACGCAAATCATTGATTGGAATTTGAATAATTCTCAACTCTGTTAACATCTGTACAAGTTTGAAAACAGTCAAGTTTATAGACGAGATAAAACTTCAGATATATGCATATTCCAAGCGGAAAAAAAAAATAAGAAAGAACACTTTTCCAGTGGACTATTTGAGCATCCTCTATATTACAGTGACATGTATTTTTGGGGTACCACACGTTATGTACTTTTCCTGACACCGGATTTGTTTGATCCAGTACATCTAGTGCATCATTATAGACTGAAACAGCTTTAAGTAAACTCTTTGTGTATTGTTTCTTCGAGATTGCAGCTTGTTCTGTCAATAACTTCAGCAACTCTACTCTGTTGATTCTCCACCTAAACCCTCACTCTCCCCCCTTTTTAGGGCTATTCTGTGTATCATTCAATAATTGTAAAATTGAGTTGATGTTCTTAAAGACATACCAAGGCAACATAGGTTGAAGAAGACTAGTTGTCAATTACTGTTAAAATTGTGTTTAGATTCTCATTTACTGTATTAAAATCTCCATTTCCTTTCTTGTCATTATATTATTGTTAGAATAAGCATATTTTATTTTCATTTGTGATTTTCTCCTGCATGTGAAATGGCTAGTTTAGGTTTGTGGATAGTATGTTACTTTGTATGTTACTTTGGATATTGTAATGGAGCCAGTCAATTATTCCTGCTGTTAATATTTGTATAGGTCTTCGATTCATTGCATGAACTTGGAGACTTGGAAGAGATTAGCAAACACTTGGGGAGTGAGGGGTTTATTGTTAAAAGTTAAGCAAGTCTTCTTATTTTACAAAGGCCTGACTTTGTTTAATTTGTGAGGTGTTTCAGGTATTCAAGTAATTCTCCTTCTATGTCTGTTCACAACTCCTGTAGACTAACAGAATGTAGTCTGCAGAACAGGATGCACTGTGTCGTGGTTTACAGCTTGCCTATGATATCTCCACCTTTTGTCCTGAAAAATCAGGCCTCAGCATGGCTTTTGGGTCACCGTGACCCTCTATGGTGTGTAGACAACTCCCCTCCCCTGCTCCCAACCTTCATAGTCATCCATTGCGACGTGCATGGTAGGTAACATTGTCACTATTCCTAGCTCCCCTTTTGGGCCCCAGTAACACACATGTGATTCAAAATAATTATCCATAAGTACAGTAAAGTTTCCAGTGCTATCGGAGATGGAAAGTAAACTCTAAGACTTCATCCTGCATTTATTAAAATAATCAATTTGGATATCCATGGCCTATCTTATTCAGGATATAGTGATCATCATTTAATTTTGAGAGGCTGTTATGACTTTCCAAGCAATATAAATATGTTCAGCATGTTGGCATTGCTTTCTGAATGGTCCAGATACATGCGGCAGAGTTTGTATCTTCTGAGACGCACTCTGTATCACTCTGTCACAAAGCTAGATATCCATTAGTGTAGATGCCATGTAGGTATCCATAAGTATGGATGTCATATGTCTCCATCAGATTTGATGTCATATATATATATATATTCATATACAGAACAAAAAGACATTTTTATACATTTTCTATAACTTGCAAGAACGGTGGAAGGAGGGGGAGGTATTCTTCTTTTTCAGCGTTCATTCTCACACTCCGGTGGGATCTCTCTTGTATCAGGATAATGGTACTACTAGATTTTCAGGTGGATGTGGTCCAGAAAATGAAAATGCGTTGTTTCACCCATTTATTTGTGCCAATGTCCCGACACATCCATCTTCGGCCTAGGTTGGGATGTTCAGGAATGAAAGTGGCTTCACCTTTCTGTTCTTGTACACTATATACTGTAAAATCCTGTTTTAAGAATTTAGTCCGGGCCAATGGAATCCAGGTCCACATAGGCCTGGCAGTTGGTGTGCTGTCCTGTTTATTCTATTGATTTGAACAATCTGTGTTTTTCTCAGATCAAATCTGCTCACTTGATGACTCAAATTTTGGAATAACAAACATCATTGATTGTGAGTGATCGCATAGTGCCAATAACCATTCATGGTTAGCTCATATTTACATTTTGTCCCTGTGTTGACAGGGCGCGAAAGGGGGTGAAAAATATCACCACTGATTACATTCCATGCATGTCGCAAGAATCGACTAAGGATGTTAGCGGGTGGAGTTCCCATGTATGGTCAAAGTGACTGAGGGACATGCTGAAGTCCAATGTGTCTGGGCAAAAGACACATGCAGTAAATGATGAAAGATGTAAATCGTAATAACACATTTCATTCTCTGGACTACACTCTGTTAATTTGCTGAGTCTGCACATACTCGGATGGGACAAATAACACAGTATTTTCTATGCTGAGTCTGTACATACTCGGATGGATGGAACAAATAACGCAGTATTTTCTATGCTAAGTCTGTACATACTCGGATGGATGGAACAAATAACGCAGTATTTTCTATGCTAAGTCTGTACATACTCGGATGGATGGAACAAATAACACAGTATTTTCTATGCTGAGTCTGTACATAATCGGATGGATGGAACAAATAACACAGTATTTTCTATGCTGGGTCTGCACATACTCGGATGGGACAATTAGCACAGTATTTTCTATACTGAGTCTACACATACTCAGATGACTGGAAATTAAGAGAATACAGTAGTAATAATAAAACCCATAACTCATTAGGATGTTAGGGTTGCTACACTGGACACATCAGCACAAATATCTTTCAGTGTAGTATTTCCATGGACAGAATTCAACTTGCTGGTGCCCAAATCCTCAAACTGGTAGCATGGAAGATAGCAGAAAACCAAAATATTTACTTTATAGAAAATTAAAGGCTGGGAAAAGATATCAGGGTCAACCTCTACTTTTTGTACAAAGGCGTATGCAAATGCATATGCATGATACTGCATTGATGCTGAATCATGGGAACAAGATGCCATAGATCATGTTGATTGGAGGGGATATATTAGGAATAGTATAACAAGAAAGAAGAAAGTGATATCAGATATTTCAAGAGCTTCATGTCAAAGAATACATACATTACATAAAGGTATAAGTAGACTTGTGATTCTGTATAAGGCTATGGGAGACTTTGTTGCTCAAATTTGTCTTGTGAGTCACATCCATCATCGCCATGGATCGTAGATTATATTTCTTATAGCACAACAATAATACTATTATCTGGAAAGACAAAAATGTGTCTACTATAATTGTGTGTGAATCATTAATGATTCATTGCATAATGTAGTCCAGCCAAAGATGGATGTGTCAGGCCATTGACACAAATAAATGGTCACACAACAAATTTCCATTTTCTGAACTACGTCCTGCCGGAATTCTAGTAGGACTTGCTACCAGAAAGATCCAACGGGAGTTTCAGAATGAACACTAAAGAAGAGGAAGAATAATGTAGTGCAGGGGTTGGGGTGTAATTATGTGTAATCTGTTCCTCCAAATTTTGATTTTCTTAAATCATGTTACCTCACATTCCTGGTACACTTTTGAGGAGCCATCCTTCTATGTTCAGGCCCTTGCAGTCTTCTACATTGGTTCAACTTTCTATCCATGATATTCTTAGCACTTTCTATAACATTTAATTTCACATGCCGATATTTTCTTTTCCATTGCAGATAATCACTGCCTGAGTCTCAATTCTATGTTGTCACTGGAATTATATAGATTCCTAAAAGTTGTAACATTGTTTTTCTGTTTCCTCTTAGTCGTCGGATCATCATCACTGCAAACTGGACACATCCATAGTTGCTCCGATCTCTCCTTGAGTGTATCCGCCATCACACTTCTGCTGACAGTACCGGTCCTATGCTGGTTGACCATCATTCTTCTGCGCCCTCCAAAATGTTCACCTCTAGCAACACCACATCTCAATCCCTGATCTTTAATCCTAGCCATTGAAAAGGAATCATCATCCACATTAGTCTCACTCTCGCGTGTTATATCTCTTAAGGAGTTCAAAACGTCAGCGCGATCCATTGCCCCATCGCCCTTTGCAGTTTTTCTGTTTGTCCCTTGCCATAGATTTTTCATCTGTGATGTTTTTTGTAGGGCTATTGTTAATCTCTTTCTGATCTCTGCATAGACATCTTCTGTGGTGTTGATGGGTTGACCTTAGATATTCAAAGTTACAGACATTTTCAAATTGTTCTTTTTTAATTACTTTTGTAGGTGCGTGTTTATCTCTACTGAAATTACTGTTGTCTTTTTTGCATTAAAAAATTATATGCCTCACTGTGATGTTGGATATAATCATGTGTTTTATACTTGTGGTGCTCCTTGATATTAGTGTGGTGTCATCTGCATACCTATTTTCTGGAATCTCATATCCTCCAATATTAAGAGGTTGAAACTGTTCATATGTGGGTCTTCACATACTTCTTCTGCCTCTTCAGCGTTCATTCTCAAACTCCCACTGGATCTCCCTTGTAGCAGGACCATGGTCCTAATAGATTTGCAGCAGGATGTAGTCCAGAGAATGGAAATGTGTTGTGTCGCCGTTTTATTTTGTGTCTGCTGCGATTTCTCATACAATTTGCATATTTTCTATGTGGTGAGAGGATGCATCATCCCTGTATATAATTCTATTTTAGATATCTCTCTCTATCTCTCTCTCTCTCTCTGTCTGTGTGTATATATATATATATATATATATATATATATATATATATAGACACACAGTAGTTTGACATTGCTTTCTGAACGGCCTGAATACACAATTGTCTGTGCTATGATTTGAACTCCGTACCATTACCGTAACAGATGTGCTCTGTACCATGCCGCAACAGAGTGCTTAAACAGTATAGAAATACATGTTGGAATTTTACAGCATAGTGGTTAAGCTGTTTGCAGTGTGCTCAAGAGATGTTCTAACCTCGCTGGTGACTAACATCTTGTATACAAAGTTCATTTATTCTGAAATCATTGCTTGAGATTATTGCTTGAAGCAGCAAAGCTACATTCTATGTGTGGTGTGCCGCTTCATTGAAAGGGACAGAGTGTATGTATGTGTTTATATATAAATATATATATATATATATATATATATATATATATATATGTATGAGATTACCTGAATACAATAAAGTCAGTCCTCTGTGCCTTGTCAACTTGTCAACCTCTTTTATAAATGACAGACCATTTGGTCAATATTTGTATGCGATCAACCTTGCTGTGTAAATAACGTTATCTGCCTTTATTTAATCAGGGTTGTCCCTGTTCCCATGTTCTGAGATCTGTTTATGATCAATAAATTTCCTCTCACTTGGAATCGAACAATGGACTACTAGGTTAAGTCAGTACACCATCAGCGCTCACAAGTAGACAAGTACTAGCTAACATTGCATGTAGAAAAACTAGACCTACCAGTGCAACAGATCTAGTATTCCACATGATAATCACTCCTAAGCTTGTACCGTACACTATACCCACTCATTTACCTGGCCAATATTCTGATGTCATTCATACAGTCAATTCTTTCTTAACATATCTATTTTCCTATTTACTGCCAGGTGTTGAGACATGCTGCCAATAATGACATAAATGCTGCTTGTCTGATCTCGATTCGGAGTCAGTACTCTCTGCTCATCACAGCTGTAGTCCGTCAAACATTTGTCATGGCCTCCAGGGGGAGTAAAGACTCTTCTGGAAATATGGTTGCTGCCACTTCACGTGCTCACTTTTCAACTGACTCCAGACCTAAATTACAAGGTCATTCACTATGAATGCAAACATTGTTCTGTAATTCATTTTCACCGTGACCATCTCACCATTTTGACTTAGTGTTAAACCGTTTGTTAGTCTGCATAATTCACTGATACTTTATTGTTCCTACATTACATGAAAAAACATCACCTTCACAGATGATAGATTCACTTATTCAATTTCCTAAGATCAGAGCTATCAATGTGGTGCTATTGTGAAACATGGTGCACTTTTAACCTTTAGCAAGCCAGATTAAAAAATACGAAACGTCTTCCTGCCACCGGATTCTTTTTTGAAAATTTGCATTATTGATGGTGACTGTTTTGAAAATGTGATAATTTTTTGGTTGTTAGAGATATTTAAATAATATTTGCACATATAAATAAAGAATTGAATTATGCATATATTGGTGTAATTTATGTACGTGTGTGTGTGATACCAGACGTATGAGAAAGTGGTAAAGACGTTTTTCACAAAATACATATATTTTATAACAAATAAAGAGGGAAAAAATAAGGAAAAAAATAACTTACCTTACATATCGAATTCCTTGGCAACACTGTCAACTAAATCACGTAAATCTGTTGTATTTATGTTCTTTCACTGCGAAATTATCAAAATATAGCCGGGGGAACTGTATAAAACATGTAGATTTGCAGTAAAATCGTTCTTTGAGCTTAGGCCTAGAGTTATTTTTTCTGCCACTTCAAAATATTCGATATCAAACGTACAAGTCCCCAAACCAGCACGGCATTCTGTATATTCACTGCTGTGAAACTAAATAACCTAATAATCCATGATTCAATCCACGATTCAATGTTATTTTATTCGAAATACGATGAAATAAAAGTCTGTAAAACCGATCCATCATCATGGCATCGTACCGGTGTACAGATGTGGTCAGATTAATTGCTCTTAAACTTTTACGAATAGCCAGCCATTCTCAAAAACGATCATGTCGGAAGTGGGGGATGTACCGGCTTCGATTGCGCATGTCCCCAGCTATGTGCACGGAGTGTGGTACGTGTAAATCTCACGATAATCTCGCTTGGTGGGACGGCCCGCCATCAGCGCGCGCGGCCATTTTGTTTTTCGGCGGCTGGATATCATATCGGCTCGGTGAAGGTTAATGACATTTTGTGTTCTTGTAATGAGAGAGCAAATTTTAAAAAAAATAAAGTAAATCTCTCTATAGAGCATACTTTTATAACAAATATCCCTATTTAACAACACTAAAATCTCCAATTACATTTAATCTGTAATTCTTGTACTGTATATAGACAATTTCTGCTATTACATACATATTTCATCTATCTGGACCACATTGTTATAAAGGGATTTGACTATTAACATTTCTGAAGTTCTTTTTTTTCCATTCAAACTTCGATGCATGAACGGAAAATATATTGATGTTGTGAAGTTCATGACAGGTACCTAAAAACATATTGATGTTGTCGATCCACTCTTTTTGGGTGGATCCCTCGAAAGCATAGGTCGTGTGGTACTCCTTAAATAATAATCTGGTCAATGACACACTGCCAGCTGTTAGTTGCATGGGCTCATTCATTGAAAGAGAACAGGACCTTAAATATCTTGGGATAATCTTTGATAGAAGTCTCTCATTCAACAAGCATGTCACAAATATGATTCAGAAGGCTAGAAGAGGGATCAGTGTTATCAAGGTTATGGCGACCTTCGACATGCAGCAATGGGTACTCTTTCTCCTTCTGCAAGTGGTGGAGCTATATGTAATAGATTATGGCCTCTGCCTACTAACTTTGTCACAGACGCAATTCGATAGATTGGAAAAAGTTCAAAATGAGGCAATGAGAGTGGTACTGGGGTGTACTAGAGATACACCCATCTCTGCTATGAGATTTCTGCTTCATCTCCCCAGCATTAGAGTGTGACATCAGGTAGCACAAGTTAAGTCGTACCTTAAGGTGACAGAATACAACCACCACCCATTACACCATTGTCTAGATGAGTCAAAGGGAAAACGAATCAAGTGTGGCAGATCATGGATGGCAGAGGCTGAAGACACACTGCGAATAGTATGTGAATTGGAAGAAATAGGAAAGGGCAGTGAATGGGTTGAGGTAGACACTGAGAAGAAATCACTGACTAAAGTAATAATACAACTAGATAAAGCGTGTTGAAAATGGACGGCAGTCAGGGCTCAGGGTACAGTACAAGAACTTGCCCAACTACACTCGAAACCACAAGACATAATCATATACACAGATGGATCTGTTAGCAGAAACACAAATAAAAGCGGTTGGGGTTTTGTTGCCTACAGAAATGGCGTGAAGTTGGTTGAGAAATCTTCAGCATATTCTACTGTTACATCGAGCATGAGGATGGAGATAGAGGGAGTTACAGCAGCTCTTAATTGGTTGATAACTGATACATCAACACACGCGGTAATACTCACAGACTCTCAAAGCATGTTGCGCAAGTTAGAAAAGTTCATGCTAAGAAAAGAATGGTGGGACTTATTGAACAACTCAGTTGTCCAAAGCATTACATGGATATTCTGCCCAGGTCATGCTGGGGTCAGAGGAAACGTGAGAGCCGACTTACTGGCAGGCACTGCGGCGATAGACGGCACATTGCTGAGAAGAGATAAAGCAGATTTAATAAAGGCAGTAATAAATTCATTTCGAGATGCAGATAATGTCAATGAGGTTGAGAACGTACACATACAGAGAATGTTAGAAATGGGAGTATTCAGAGGTGAGGGGAGGAAAAGTAAATTTTTTGGAAAGTCCCGAAGATCACACAATCAACACCTGACCGGAACTATGAGTCTACATACACTGGGATGGCTGCTGGAGCGGAGGGTGGAGCACTTATGGAAATGTCCCGCGTGCTGTGAAGCCAGTTTCTAATAAAGAAGAATCAAGAATCTTTTTGGGTGAAGTTCATGACTGGTACCTATAAACATATTGATGTGTCCATCTATTATTTGGGTTGAAGTTCATGAATGGTACCTATAAACATTTTGATGTCCATCTATTCTTTGGGTGAAGTTCATGACTGGTACCTATAAACATATTGACGTTGTTCTCCCATTCTCTGGGTGAAGTTCATGACTGGTAACTATAAAAATATTGACATTGTTCTCCCATTCTCTGGGTGAAGTTCATGACTGGTACCTATAAACATATTGACGTTGTTCTCCCATTCTCTGGGTGAAGTTCATGACTGGTACTTATAATAATTCCTTTATTATATTATTTTATCTACCGGTACCTAAATGTATTTAAGTTGCTTATGGTAGCATGTGGGCTGCATGGGATTACAGCTGGCCAGTCAGTAACACATGGCCTTGCATGACCTATATGAACGTGCTCACTTAGTTCGTTAGTCGTCGGATCATCATCACTGCATACTGGACAAGTCCATAGTTGCACTGATCTCTCCCTGATTGTATCCGCCATTACACTTCTGCTAACAGTACCAGTCCTATGCTGGTTGACCATCATTCTTCTGCGGTCTCCAAAATGTTCACTTTTAGCAACAACGCATTTCAAACCCTGATATTTAATCCTGGCCATTGAAAAGAAATCATCATCCCCACTAGTCTCACATGCTATATCTCCTAAGGAGTTCACAACATCAGCTTGATCCATTGCCACATCGCTCTGTGCCACATCGGGCATGATACCAGTTGATCTGCTCTTTCATTGCCTTGAACACTCACATGTCCCGGCACGAAAATAAATGCAACCATTTTCAGCCTTGCCTTTCTCAAGGCATCACATCAATCCACTATTCGCGAACAAGACCTACTTGTACCTTCCTAATCATACCCATATAGTCACTCAAAATGAGACCTGTATTACCTTCTGTGTGCCTACCCACTCAAATGCCCTGTTCACCGCCATAATTTTCATGGTCATTCTACTTGTGGTCACAGCAAAGGCCCCACTCTCCTCCCTAATAATTTTACCTGTGCACTGAGCTGTAAAGGCCCAATTTCTGCGACATGTCCAATCACAGATCCATCAGTGTATATAATCTCCCTCTTTGGCATTCTCACTGACCAAAGCCTGTACCTCTTGCTCCACAGCTGTGGGACAACATTCTCTGTATTCCTTGCTAAGTGTTATTACTACTCTCAAACAAGTTTTGAAATCTATGGGTAGACCTATCCATTCCGCACCTGCTGCCACATCTTGCAATCTGCACAGACTTTGTATGGCATCCTCAGCATGTCCCATCCACAATTTCCCTCTCTTAAGCCTGGTACCTTTAACTTTCTGTATTTCTGAATGCAACGGGTGTTCCTTATCTACATGGATTTGAAGGTGCACCCATGCATGGCAATACTATAATCCTATGCTCTGCCGTTGGACAGTCGAGTAGGTACAGCATAACTCTTATCAATGTGTCTCTTGTGCACCCAAGAATGATATGCATTGCTACATTCTGGATTCTATCGTCTTTCATTCTGAGTTTAGCTAAGAGTCAGAATTGCCAGTGCATATTCCATCACACATGCTCACTTGATCAGTTAAATCCTGCTGTCAAATGAATATTGTTGAGCAGTTGTTAGATTTTAAAACATAAGTAATAAACAATGGGAAGAATTTGAGCAGTTGTTAGATTTTAAAACATAAGTAATAAATATTGTGAAGAATTTGGCCAGTTGTTAGATTTTAAAATATAATAAATAGAAGATTAGCCCATCATGATCGTAGGAGTGCCACACTGGAGTAAAAGTAAGTCCCATGACAGCAACCTACCATCAGGATGAAGATAACTTTATGTCCTAAGCGACAGCAACTACCGGTATTAGTTGGGGTGGCTAGTTCCCTTCCTTGCTGTATTTACATTCCTTTACTCATGCACCAGGTACCCATTTACAGCTGAGTCGACTTCAGGATAGGTCATGTCAGGTGAGAAATCACAACTCAGGATTTTTTCTTTCTGGATGTGGTTTCGAACCTGTAACCCGGCAATAGAAAGCAAGCTCTCTATCAAATAGGCTACCACGATCCTTTGATACACACTAGAGACAGCACTAAAAAGCACTCCAAAAACCTCTGTGCTCATCAATTTAGAGGAGTGTAGAAAACCATTCTTACGCCATTTCAATATGTTATGAATCCAACGCTAAAGGAAAATAAATGAATTCCATGGTGCTCACAATCTCAAAAATATTGGATAGTTTATAGTGATATATCCCTCCTTTGCAAGTGCAGAGGAACATGGCATTGAAGTCAATTAAGTGTGGTGGTGAATCCTCAGATTCTTGAAGCATGCGTGTGTTGCTGGGTCAGAAAGGGGGATAAAGAATAATGACACTTTTACATATACATACCATAAGAGGTGACTAAGGAGATTTTGGGGTGGAGTTGGCCTATAGAGGGTCAAGTAATTCAGAAGCCATGCTTAAGTCGGGTGTGTCAGTCCGAGTTTATTTATGTGACATGTCCTTTACAGAACGTTGTCCTCACTGTCAAACTGTAAGCCTCTCGGTTCTGTGCAATCTGCCCAACCTCTTCCAGTGTCATGTTCAGAAGGTCTTCGATATACATTCTAGTCTTGGTCTGCTTACTGTTCTCTTTCCAGCAACTTTGTCCTCCATGATTAATCTTTATAAACCATTGTGTCTTTTTAAATATCAGAAATATTAGTTTGCATTTTTTGATAGTTTTGAGGAGCAAATCTTCTTCTATGCTCAGGTCTTTACGGGCGTCTGTGTGGGATTGTCTTTCTGCCCATGATATTCTTAGGACCTTGCTATAACATTTCATTGTGAATGCCAACATTTTCTTTTCCATTGCGCATGTTATTGCCCACATCTCACAACCATCGGTTGCCACTGGAAAAATATAGTTTCTTAATTGTTGTAGCTTTGTGTTTCTGTTTGCCCCTTGCCACAGATTTTTCATCTGTGATGTTTCCAAAGATTAAATATAAATATATATTTATATATATCACAGCCAGTCTGTAAACCATGACACAACACATTCTGTTCTCCTGCTTATCTGCAGGAGCGTGAGAATGAATGCAGAAGAAGACATTTCTGAAATATAATGGTTTCGACAATCGTCAACGTTGATCACCAGGGATTTATAACGGAAATTTGATGACTAGTTTTTGATCAGTAAAGTGTTAACTATATATGAATTTCTGTGGCAACTATCAGTTTCTCTGTTAACAAGTTGCTCTTACAAACTCATATTATTCTACATTTTTATTAGAACACAGACTTTCAGAAAATGTGACCAGACGAGGAAAGCCCCCAACCATCATCTGCTACATCTGCGGACGTGAATATGGCACGGCTTCGATAAACATCCATGAGAAACAATGCTTAGTTAAGTGGCATAGAGAAAACGATGAATTACCTCAAAAAATGCGACGACCTGAACCAGTGAAACCACAGGAGTTCACGGAAACAGTCAGAGATATTTCCGGAGCCCAAAACGGGTCGTATAACATAAACTTGGCTAACGAAGCAGCATTTATCTCCGCCCAATCTCAGTACGTACCTTGTAAAATTTGTGGTCGTACCTTTCTACCTGACCGCTTGGAAGTGCATGCCAGGTCCTGCAATGGATTCTCCAAAAGAAAATTTACTATATAACATGCTACTGTGCAACAAACCAGTAGAACTAGTGAATCATTCTGGCCGTAGATTGCAGTTCTATAGACATAACATTCTGACTGAAGATTGCAGTTCTGTAGACAAAACATTCTGACTGTAGATTGTTGCTCTATAGACAGAACATTCTGACTGAAGATTTCAGTTCTATAGACAGAATATTCTGGCTGAAGATTGTAGCTCTATAGACAAAATATTCTGACTGTAGATTGTAGCTCTATAGACAGAATATTCTGGCTGAAGATTGTAGCTCTATAGACAAAACATTCTGACTGTAGATTGTAGCTCTATAGACAAAACATTCTGACTGTAGTTTGTAGCTTTATAGACAAAGCATTCTGACTGTAGATTGTAGCTCTATAGACAGAATATTCTGGCTGAAGATTGTAGTTCTTTTAGTCAGAACATTCTGGTAGCTTTGAGAACACCTGTTGAAGTAAAGGGCATAATAGTAAACTTGCACACCTGTTAACATAAAGCTTACTTTAGTCATATACCTGTTGAATTTGCTGAATAAACTTATAAAAATTGTACACCTGTTCAAGTAACTATACATAATGACAAAGATTGCACCTATTGAAATAATATATGAACATCAAAGATGTACACCTGTTGAAATAACTTTATATATGAACATCAAAGATATACACCTGTTGAAATAATATATGAACATTATTATTACATACCTGTTGGAGTAACTATATACAAAAGCATCAAAGTTACATACCTGTTGGAGTAACTATATACAAAAGCGTCAAAGTTACATACCTGTTTCAAACAACTATAACATTTTCTAATTTTGGCATCTATTCGAAAATCAGGATATTAAAAATCTTGATTTTGAACATTGAGTGTTCTATCATTTTTCAGTTTGTTTGAGCTGATGTTGAATTTCTGAGTTTCAGTTGTAAAATATTTGAGTTTTAAAATAATCATGATATCCTTGAGTTTCACTCATATTAACAAATTTCAGTTTCAATAATCATAATTTTATTGAATTTTGAACATTCATAGATTTTTTTAAAGTTCCCAATGTTATATTTCCTTTTTATTTGTTTGTATGCTGTTGAGACCTCAGGGGAGTGGGTTTTGAAGGGGTGGGGGGGGGGGAAATTGGCTGACCCATTCCATAGAAGGTTAAAGTTACCCAATAGTCATGCTGAAGTCGGATGTACTGAGATGAAAGATGCAGATATCGCCACAAGCTGTAAACAATGACACAAATCATGTTCTCAGACAGGAGTGAGAACAGATGCATAAATTCAGTATTTGTATTTTTCAGTTTCAGACTTGAAATTCACTCATCAGTATCATTTCTCTCAAATCTCTCAAATAAAAGCTGTAGTGGTCATGTTCATTTTCTATTTACCACATCTTTCATTTTCAATCGATCACACCTTTCAGTCTCAATCGATCAATCTTTCAGTCTCAATCAATCACATCTTTCAGTCTCAATCGATCACATATTTTAATTTAAATCGATCACATTTTTAAGATTCAATCAATCACATCTTTCATTGTCAATAGATGAAATCTTTCATTTTCAGTCGATCACATCTTTCATTTTTAATCGAACAAATCTTTCATTTTCAATTGATCACATTTTTGAGTTTCATGATTCATAGAATCTTTAAGTTTCAATCAAAAAGAAATCAAAATGCAGCAAACTAAATTTAAACCAGATATGCTCAGATGGCACCTAATCGCCTCACAACCTAAATCAATGCGTTTTCTGTCTTCAACCACACTGCATCAAAGCATTATGTGTATGAGTTTCTATCGCAAGGATGACAATCTATGTTTCAGATCTGTACAGTACTAATAGGCCAGATATGCTGTGTTATGTTATAGTGTTTTGAAACTCTTTTTTTAGTTTTATTGCTGCTACTTTATTAGAAAGTGGTTCAACTAGCGATATTTACAGACATTCAATGATAGTGGTAAAAACTGTGGTATTTAACACTGCAAAAGTCAGATGTGTTGGATCACTGGTGCAAATAAAATAGTGATGCAGCACAATTCCGTTTTGTGGACTACATCCTGCTGAATATAAGTAGGACCATTGTCTTGCTATAGGAGAGATGTGGTGGGAGTTTGGCAACAAACCGAATTGACAATTAATATCAAGTGCAATCTCCACAGTGAAGGTTGGCTGCAACAGACCTCCAACATTGCGTCTCTTGTCTTGGTGGTGCACTCTGCTAGATTTAACCTCTCCATCTCGCTATATTACTCTCCCATTTGTATCTCTGCTTCCCTCTTCTTGCTTGCCTCTTCTTTACTTTACCTTGAAGTAAGGTCTTCAACAAGGCCTTTTAATAGGTCCAAAACATTTTACAATTAATATAATGCAGAAAATATTTTTGTGTTACAAAATGTTAGAAATTGCTGATATTTATAATGGGTTATTACGGTGAAGTCTCATTATAACAACTTGGTCTGGACCAAAACAATATGTATGTAATAAGAGAAATTCACTATATACAGTACACATGGTAAAGAGTAAATATTATTGAGGATTTTGAAACGTGTTGTTATATAAGGAAATTTGTTATAAAAGAATGATCTATATAGGGATTTCACTGTATTACATTGATGATGAAAGAGATGTTTTGTCAAATATGATTGATAATAGTAGTCTGCATGGGAAAAACATAACACATTAATGAACTAAAAACATGAATGAAAATCATTGTTTTTCTGCTAATGTTTGCTTCCCTATTACATATCTGTCTCTCTCTTGCTAACTTATTCACCTTTCCCTCTAGTATGGTTATTCAAGTGATTGTAATGCTTCTTTCTAGGTGATTGGGAAAAGTAAGATCAGTATTACGGTAAAGATCAATCGATTCAGATTGCGAGTGCTAAGTATACTTTTATCTTGATTCTTGATTAGAAACTAGCATCATAGCACACGGCATTCTCATGTGCTCTGCTCTCTATTTCAGCAGCCATTCGAGTGTATGTAGACTCAAAGTTCCAGTCAGGTGTTGATTACGTAATCTTTGGTTCTGTTAAAAAAGTACATTTTTTCCCCTCTCCTCTAATTACTTTCATTTCTGTCATTCTTTGTATAAGTACGTTTTCAGTATAATTGTCAACATCTTCATTTTGTAATGAATTTATGACTGCCTTCATTAAGTCAGCTTTATCTCTTTTCTTCAGTACTGTACAGTCAATCGCAGCATTCAATCAATCAATCAGTAAACCCGTAACCCTTCAGGGTCGTAGGGGTACCACGTTGAATGCCTCAGCACACAGAGTCCTCCAGAAAATTCTATCCTCAGTGATGCGGATGAGTGTGGAAGTATCTTGCCCTGTCCATTCCTTGATATTGTCTGTCCATGCCTTTATTTTCCCTCCTTTGCTTCTTCCACCCTCGACAGTTCTCTGCAGTATTGTTTTTGACAAGGAATCGTGCTTGCATACATGTCCGAACCATGCTAGTTTTCGTTGTTTCACTATTGAAAGCAATGGCTCCTGAACACCTGCACACATCTCTACTTTATTTCTTACGTACACATTGGTCTTATGTTCCCTATAGGAAATTTGTAGAATTCGTCTGTAGAATTTGTACTCGAAAGCCTGTAATCTATTCTCCATGTCCGCAGTGAGTGTCCAACTTTCACAACCATACAACACAATAGAAAGCACCATCGACTTGCACAGTTTGATTTTCACTCCAACACTGATGTTGCTTTTCCAAATCACAGTTTTATCAGCCAATGAATCAGTTGTTTCATTTCCTCTGATGCCAGAGTGACCCGGGCAGTATATCTATGTAATGCTTTGTACAATTGAGTTGTTCAATAACACAACCCATTCCTTTCTCAAAATGTTCTTTTCTATCTATCGCAGCATGCTTTGAGAGTCTGTATTACGGAGTAGGTTGATTTATCAGTTATCAACCAATTCAATGCTGCTGTAACTCCCTCTATCTCCATCCTCATGCTCGATGTGATAATAGAGTATGCAGATGATCTTTCAACTAATTTCAAACCATTTCTGTATGCAACAAAACCCCAACAGCATGTATTTGAATTTCTGTTGACTGAGCCATTTGTGCACATAATTATGTCAAAATACTTTAATATGGATGTGAAAGTTGGGCATTCAATGCAGACACAGAAAGAAGGATTCAGACTTTCAAGATGAGTGCTACAGACATTTGTTAAGAATTAGTTATATAGAACACAAGACAAATATGTTCATCTGGCAGCAAATAAACAAACTTGTAGGTTATCAAGAACCACTTTTGGCAATGGTGAAACGGCGCAAACTTATTTGGTCTGGATATATAACGAGACATGACTCACTTTCTAAAATTATTTTGCTAGGAACAGTATAGGATGGAAAGAGAAGAGGAAGCGAGAGAAAATCCTGGATTGCTAACATCAAGGAATGATCTGGGCATGGATTTTTCTACACTCCTTTGAATGGATAAAGATAGAGATGTTTGGGGTGTTTTGCGCTGATGTATTCAGTATGGCATCCCTGGCGAGTTGTGGATATTATTATTATTATTATTATTTTTATTATGCTTCTTTTTATGTTTAAAATATTCTTGCCGGACATCTTGTACAAAAGTTGTGTATATAGTACATGATATAATCAGGTTTCATTGAGTAAGCAATTATTTACCTTTAGTTGAAACTAGGAACTGGGCAATGAAGTTTTGCTCATCACTAGAAACACACAAATCAATATACTTAATATGAAGCAATTTACTTCGTTCATGTTTGTCCCCTCCAACTCTATGTCAGTATTTACCTATGCTTCGTTGTCCCTGGTGAACTACACAATGAAGATATTTTAACATAGTCTTTTGTTATTCTTTTTTCTCTTTCGGATTTTCCTTTCTGCCATGTCCTGACAAAATTATGTCATATTACCCGGTAGTCAAATTCCATTATAACAACTTGTTCCAGCCTGATGAAATATTTAAGGTAATAATATAGGTAATAACAGAAATTCACTACATACAGTGAAAACAATAAAGAATAAATATAATTGGGGATTTTGAAGTTGTTATTACATAGGGAAATTTGTTGTAAAAGGATGCTCTATAAAGAGGTTCTTACTGTATAACCAAACCAACACATTCTTTGTTTATTCCTGCTTCTCTTTGTTCCATCTTGAAGTATAAAGGCATAAGCAAACCTCTTCCATTCTGAACTATCTTGAGTAATTGACAGAGTTTGTTCCAGGTCACTGCTACTGATATTTTTTACCACTATCAACAGCTAGCCCAAGTCTAAAAATGTGTTAGGGCTTCCAAGGATTGGTCTTGTTGAACCTTGCAAGGATTGTTCTTGTTGAGGGTTCCAAGGATTGCTCTTGTTGAGGCGTCCAATGATAACACTTGTAGGGACTTCCAAGAATTTCTCTTGTTGGGGCTTCCAAGAATTCCTCTTGTTGTGGCGTCCAAGGATTGCTCTTGTTGGGGCTTCTATTGACTGCTCTTGTTGGGGCTTCCATTGACTGTTCTTGTTGGGGCTTCCAGTGATTACACTTGTTGGGGCTTCCATTGACTGCTCTTGTTGGGGCTTCCATTGACTGTTCTTGTTGGGGCTTCCAGTGATTACACTTGTTGGGGCTTCCAAGGATTGCTCTTGTTGGGGCTTCCATTGACTGTTCTTGTTGGGGCTTCCAGTGATTACATTTGTTAGGGCTTCCAAGAATTGCTCTTGTTGGGGCTTCCAGTGATTACACTTGTTGAGGCTTCCTAAGATTGCTCTTGTTGAGCCTTGCAAGGATTGTTCTTGTTGAGGCTTCCAAGGATTACTTGTTGGGACTTCTAATGATTTCTCTTGGGGCTTACATTGACTATTGTTGTTGGAGCTTCCAGTGATTACACTTGTTGGGGCTTCCAAGGATTGCTCTTGTTGGGGCTTCCAAGGATTGCTCTTGTTGGGGCTTCCATTGACTGCTCTTTTTGGGGCTTCCAGTGATTACACTTGTTGGGGCTTCCAAGGATTGCTATTTTTGGACTTCCAAGAAGTGCTCTTGTTGGGGCTTACAAAAATTACTCTTGTTTAAGCTTTCAATGATTGCTCTTGTTGAAGCTTCCAATGATTGCTCTGAATATTGGTCTTCCTTTCAAACTGTCATATATGGATTTTCCTCTCTTAACTTGTGACAGCAAACCAGATAGTTTTGACCACATCACACAAGTGAACCAACAGCAGAACTAGCTTTTCATGAATACAACAGCAGAAGATTGAACTACAGGGCATGAGGAAGATCAAGAACTATGTGGGTGGAGACAGTCAAATAAACCTTAGAGGCAGAGGCTAACCTTAGCAAATGCGACCCAAATGGCCAAAGCCAGGCAACTCCGTTTCCTCACCCACAATGCTTAATGACACAATTGGAAATGACAATAGATGGATAGAGTTGTTGACTGCTTTGATTATCTGTTTACAAGTATCTATTCACATTTTCATAGCAAACTTTCTTTGTCTATGACGGATTGCAAGAGTTCTGCAAAATCTTTCAATCTGAAAAGTTAGGAATATCTCATCAGTTTCTTTACTTTGATCTGTTCCACATGATTAAACATCTTTGTAGGGATCTCGGTGGTTTAGTGTTTATACAGTTCACCGTGTGCTCAAGAAGTTGCTGGTTCAAATCCATCTTGTGACATCTCATTTTCAAAGTGGAGTTTGTTGGATTGCCTAGGAATTATCACTTGAAGGTACAGAATTACATGCTATGAATGGTACTCTAGGCAGGCAGCCTGCCGCTTTATTTGAGAGGAGTGGGGCACATATGGAAAGATCCCATGAACAATGAAGTCAATCCTCTATTCCTTTAAAAAGAAATAATTTTAAACAAAATTTATAGTAATGCTGTATCAAGCATTGAAGTATCCTTTGGATACTCTGAAATGCCAGAGCCTTTTTCTCTACCCATGCTTTTGCTTCTATTCTTTGTCCATATTTGCTGTATTTGTGTTCTGACATATAGTTTATTTTCTAGAACAGAAATGCTTCCCAAGATGCAAGCTTACATTCCAGGACTGCATCCCAGACCTGCTGATACAGACCCTCCTCCAACCAAGAAGAAGGTAAATATAGTGGTTGTTAGAAGTGTGTACGGTTGTATTGGTGCTCTGTTAGAAGTGTGTATGGTTGTATTGGTGCTCTGTTAGAAGTGTGTATGGTTGTATTGGTGCTCTGTTAAAAGTGTGTACGGTTGTATTTGTGCTGTTAGAAGTGTGTATGGTTGTATTGGTGCTCTGTTAGAAGTGTGTAAGTTTGTATTGGTGCTTTGTTAGAAGTGTGTAAGTTTGTATTGGTGCTTTGTTAGAAGTGTGTAAGGTTTATTGGTGCTATTAGAAGTGTGTAAGGTTTATTGGTGCTATTAGAAGTGTGTAAGGTTTATTGGGGTTGTGTTAAGTGTGTGTAAGGTTTATTGGTGCTGTTAGAAGTGTGTAAGGTTTATTGGGGTTGTGTTAAGTGTGTGTAAGGTTTATTGGTGCTATTAGAAGTGTGTAAGGTTTATTGGTGCTATTAGAAGTGTGTAATGTTTATTGGGGTTGTGTTAAGTGTGTGTAAGGTTTATTGGTGCTATTAGAAGTGTGTAAGGTTTATTGGTGCTGTTAGAAGTGTGTAAGGTTTATTGGGGTTGTGTTAAGTGTGTGTAAGGTTTATTGGTGCTATTAGAAGTGTGTAAGGTTTATTAGTGCAGTTAGAAGTGTGTAAGGTATATTGGGGTTGTGTTAAGTGTGTGTAAGGTTTATTGGTGCTATTAGAAGTGTGTAAGGTTTATTAGTGCAGTTAGAAGTGTGTAAGGTTTATTGGTGCTGTTAGAAGTGTGTAAGATTTATTGGGGTTGTGTTAAGTGTGTGTAAGGTTTATTGGTGCTATTAGAAGTGTGTAAGGTTTATTGGGGTTGTGTTAAGTGTGTGTAAGGTTTATTGGTGCTATTAGAAGTGTGTAAGGTTTATTGGGGTTGTGTTAAGTGTGTGTAAGGTTTATTGGTGCTATTAGAAGTTTGTAAGGTTTATTGGTGCTGTTAGAAATGTGTAAAGTTTATTGGTGCTATTAGAAGTGTGTAAGGTTTATTGGGGTTGTGGTAAGTGTGTGTAAGGTTTATTGATGTTGTGTTAAATGTGTGTAAGGCATATTGATGTTGTGTTAAGTGTGTGTAATGTTTATTGGTGTTGTGTTAAGTGTGTGTAAGGTTTATTGGGGTTGTGTTAAGTGTGTACAAAATTTTTTGCTGTTCTGCTGAGTAATATAAAGGTAGGTTCCATGGAAGCAACTTGCCGTTGAGGATAACTCTTCATGCACTAAGCCACAGCGGTTATTAGGTTGGGGTGGCCAGTTCCCTTCCTTGCTGTGTTTACTTTCTCCCAACTCATGCATCAGGTTACCTTCCCCCAACTCATGCATCAGGTTTCCTTCCCCCAACTCATGCATCAGGTTACCTTCCTCTAACTCATGCTTTAGGTTACCTTCCTCCAACTCATGCATCAGGTTACCTTCCCCCAACTCATGCGTCAGGTTTCCTTCCCCAACTCATGCATCAGGTTACCTTCCTCCAACTCATGCTTTAGGTTACCTTCCCCCCAACTCATGCATCAGGTTACCTTCCCCTAACTCATGCGGTAGGTTGCCTTCCCCCAACTCATGTACCCATGTTAGGTACCCATTTACAGCTGGATTGATACTGGAGAAGTTGTAAGTCAGACGAAAAGACACACATTTTTGTGTGTCCGACATAGTTTTAAACCTGGCTCGCAGTAGCCTGGTGATAGTAATCAGTCATTAGGCTACAGAGCTCCTCTTTTACTGAGAATGTAATATTTATTGTAGATCTATAGGGAGTTCTGTAAGATTTATTGTAAGATTTATTGTAGATCTATAGAGAGTTCTGTAAGATTTATTGTAGATCTATAGGGAGTTCTGTAAGATTTATTGTAGATCTATAGGGAGTTCTGTAAGATTTATTGTAGATCTATAGGGAGTTCTGTAAGATTTATTGTAAGATTTATTGTAGATCTGTAGAGGGTTCTGTAAGATTTATTGTAGATCTATAGGGAGTTCTGTAAGATTTATTGTAGATCTATAGAGAGTTCTGTAAGATTTATTGTAGATCTATAAGGAGTTCTGTAAGATTTATTGTAAGATTTATTGTAGATCTATAGAGAGTTCTGTAAGATTTATTGTAGATCTATAGGGAGTTCTGTAAGATTTATTGTAGATCTATAGAGAGTTCTGTAAGATTTATTGTAGATCTATAGGGAGTTCTGTAAAATTTATTGTAGATCTTTAGGGAGTTCTGTAAGATTTATTGTAGATCTATAGGGAGTTCTGTAAGATTTATTGTAGATCTATAGAGAGTTCTGTACGATTTATTATAGATCTATAGAGAGTTTTGTAAGATTTATTGTAAATTAGTAGCAAGGTTTGTAAGATTTATTGTAAATTTGTAGCGAGGTTTGTAAGATTTATTTTAGATCTATAGGGAGTTCTGTCAGATTTATTGTAGATCTATAGAGAGTAAAATTTATTGCAAGTCCATAGCATAAGAAAATATAATTTCAATATTTTGTTGCTGTTTTTCTAGTCAGAGATCGATTATCTGGTAGAGGACTTCCTGGCAGGAAGTAAGAATCCAACAATGGCGTTATATGAGTTCTGTGCCCAGAAGAAGTTTGCTTTACAGTTCAAGCAGGAACCAGTGGAGTACAAACCTGGGATGCCAAGTCTAGGCAGGTCAGAAATGAGTATAGTTCTGGTGTGTATTTGTGTAAAAAGAGCTGATTGTTCTGTTTGTGATTGACCTAATTGTTATTTATTAGTTTTAAGAACTATTTTTCTTACCCCAATTGATAAATAAATGGTTTATAAATAAATAAATGGTATATATATAAATAAATGGTATATATATATATATATATATATATATATATATATATATATATATAAAGGGTTAAATAACTAATTTACATTGAACAATACACAGGATTGACATTCTGACATAATGGTCTTTAAAATTGCCCTGTTCAAGAATAGGTCTTGTTCGCGAGAGGTTTTTCGGGTACACAGTCAAGAGTGAAAGGAACAATTGTTACATGGTCAACGTTTGAGACTCATATTTATTTATTTAACCTCATGTTTTCTTAGAATGAGAACATTCAGGAAGGAACACATATAGTTGTTAGTGGCACTAACAGCACTTAGTTTCCACCACCACATTTGTTTTATATTTGCTCAGAACACAATTTGAGGCTGTCCATAATTTACGTCAATAGATTTTTTTGGGGTCCAAATTTTCACCCCCTGCCAACAGTTAAAAAAGCTAGGGAGGTACCCTGCCCTACCCCCTCCCGTCACTGTCACTTCTGTAAAAAATGTAAAAAGAAATAAATTCAAATGCAAACATTTTAATTGGTGCATAGCGATATCTTTTTTTTTAGTTTACGTTAACTGTTATCAAACACACACCTCTCCATCCCCCTTGGCAACAATTGTGGCAGCAAACTTTTTTAGACACACATCCTCCCCCTCGAATTTATGTATAAAAAAAAATCTCCCTATATGTACTTGTATCTATCTATTTGCTAAAACCCTTTGTTGCCTTTCAGCGTCAGGGATAGAAGAGTTTTCTGGAGACTGCCTTCTTGTGTGCTCTGAGTATATTGTGGAACTTGTTGCTTCTTTTATTTCAGTGGTCCAACTTTTTCGTGGTTGCCCTCTAGGTCTGCCTTCACTGTGTCTGTGTAGCATAGCTTGTTGTGGTATGTTGTCTGATGGTAGTCTGCTGATGTGTGCAAACCATTTGATCTGTTGTCTCTTAATGTATTCCCAGATTGGGGTGGTGCCTGTTTTTTGTCGAATATCCTCATTTCTCACTCTGTGTCTTAGCGATATTCCTAGGATTCTGCGTAAGCATGCTATTTCAGCTGTTACAAGTTTACGTTTGTCTTGTGCTGTCGTCCAATATTAATTAGCGTTAATTGTTGGTGACTTCAATATCTTCTTCCTCCTAATTCTTATTCTTCTTCTGCGTTCATTCTCAAACTCCTGCAGATCAGCAGGATGTATTCCAGAGAACGGAATGTGTTGTGTCATGGTTTACAGTATTGCTGCTATATCTGCGTCTTTCAGCCTGACACATCCGTCTTCAGCATTGCTTTAGGTCACTGACCCTATAAGGGATGGGACAGCTAACTCCATTCCATAACCTCCTTAGTCGCCTTTGTACGACATTGCATGGAAGGTAAACAGTGTTGCAATAATTTGCTCCCCTTTCGGGCCCTGACAACACACGGAGGTTCCTCCTCATTCTCCAGCCGAAGTCAGATGTTGATATGGGTTTTTAATAGTGAACTGTGCTGCAGGTCACTAAAAAATATTTATGTATTTTTACATATTTGTTATTATTTCTCTTAACTGTAATGGTCGTTTCCCTGTTTGTTTCACAGAGATATATTGTCTTCATTATGGGATTCTGAAAATAAAAGAGAAACACAAAAAAAGAGTAGAACAAAGACACAATTAAGAGATAATGCAATGAAAAGTTCCTGACCCAGTAAGTCTTATGAAAATAACTCAGAAAACAATAAACACTTGCCCAGAAAAAATGAATTCATGTCTATACTGATGGGTCTGCCTTCAAAGTAACCATCAAAGCAGGCTATGGTATCTGTATAGAATATCCAGACAAAACATCTGATGAGTTGTTTGATGCCTATGGGGAGAATTTTTCTAACTATGAAGTTGAAATAATAGCACTAGACAGACTAGCAAAGAAGGGAGCAAGACAAAAGCAGCCATATATGCAAACAACCATGCAAAGATTTGAAATCTGTGAACAAAGAGAATTGGATGAACAGATGGGCTTTGGGAAACACTGGAAGGAAAATTTATAAATATATGGTCAGCCCAAATCCTTTTCGTAAATATGAAGAAAACAAAAATGATGACAACGAATACAGTAAAAGTACAACCAAAGATAATAATTGACAATTTTGACTAGAGGACATAACCAATTTTGGGTGTTTGGGCACAAACATAAACAGTTCAGGAGACTGCACTGTAGTAATCAAGAGAAGAATTGCAATGGCGACATTGAGATATTGACACATCTTTGGCAAGGTACCAGCAGCTCAGCCAAACAATGTATAATCAGAACATGCATGATTGTGAGACATATACATTAAATAAAACGTAGCAAAGAGAATCGCTGCTTTTGAAATTACAGGCCACAGAAGAATTTTTCATTATATATATAGTATATATATATATATATATATATATATATA
>CM067309.1:22362434-22439864 GCA_034231615.1 Meghimatium bilineatum
ATACCATACACAAATCAAGACATGTTAAGATCAATAAAAGTCAAAAATATAATAACAAGAAAGCTGAGTTTTTTCATCACAAAAGGGACAAAACAGTATGGACACATTAATAGCTGAAGGCAGAGCTAATGGCAACAGTGGAAGAGGGTGATGGTACAGTGGTATATCACATTGTTTAAATATATCTCTAACTGCAGCAGGTCAACTTGCCCAGATTCACGGAGTGTTCACAGAATCCATAAGAAAGACAACATTCTGGAAAGAATATGTCACATGATGATGAAATCCAAAAGACGTCAATCAACCTTCTGGGATGGAAAGACCAGAGTATCATTTTCCAACTCCACACACATGTACAGCTTAACTATCACCTGAACAGAATACAACCACAACACACTCCAGGGTGCCGGTTGTGCATACGTCCCTATGAAACTGTTGACCACCACCTTTTTTAATGGTTGCTGATCCAGTGGTTCCCATGGGCTCATGCTATTTGACCCAAACCTTTTTTAATGTACAGTACTGGATGACGTCAGGAAAGTGCTTATCCCTCAAAGTCCAGATAAATGGAACACATATGAAACAAAACAACAGCTCACAAACTGATGCATATATCACACAACTGTATTGGGTCAAAGGGCATGAGCCCATAGACCACTGGATCAGCAACCAAATCTCATTAATATGTTTGTTTCCCAGCATCAAACTGATCCTACCATTCATTTTGTGATTCCATAAATATATTTGCCTAATTCCTGCTCATTATCAATCTTAGCTTTGGGTACCGAGCTATAGTTGAGGAACTGGCCTACCCTCAAGGTGTTTTCTAACACTAAGAAAGATGCCAAAAATGAAGCTAGTAAACTAGCGTTCCGTGCTTTGGTTGGGATTGATAATTATGTTCCAGGTGAAAATTTTATCCATATTTTTTTAATGAGATGCAGTGGAATCTCTTTATAGTTATACTTTTATAACAATGGTCTGGTCATCTGGAAAGCATGCCATGTGATTCATTAGTTTATAAAGCATATACGAAGAGAGGAGAAGCAGAAAGAAGAGCCAAGGGTAGACCTAGAGTACGCTGGATCGACAACATCAAAGAGACATTACACGAATACCAAATAACATTATCTGAAGCTGCCAGAAAAGCGAGAACATGAACATTGTATCTCCCTCGACACCCGTAAAGGGTAAAAGAGGAAGAAAAGAAGAAGAAGATTCTCTATTTAACAAAACTTGTCCAAATCTCCAATTCATTTATTCTTTACGTATACAGTGTGACCGGCAGAATCACTACCAATAACAAATGTCAATGTTTCCCCATCCATGTAAACCAGAACATCTTTTATGGTAATCTCCGATAGAAACCATTTCATTTTTAGGAGTAGTAAAGAAAATTTAAAATTTCTCCAGTCTTCTTCTGCGTCCGTTCTCAAACTCCTGCAGATTAGCAGGATGTTGTCCGGAGAACGGAATGCGTTGTTTCATGGTGTACAGCAGCATTGCTGCGATATCTGCGCCTTTCAGCACGACACATCCAACTTCAGCAAGGCTTTGGGTTACTGACCCTATATGGGATGGGACAGCCAACTCCATACCATAACCTTCTTAGTCGCCTTTTACGACATGCTTGGAAGGTAATCAGTATTGCTATTCTTTGCTCCCCTTTCGGGCCCCAGTAACACACGGGTGTACATTTCTCCAGTCATATGTAGATAGTGCAGGCATGATAGCACCGTCGTTGAATGTGATGACATGCATAGTGTGGCAGAGTTCATTCAGAGTGCTGCAGAAAATTCAATGCTGTCATTAGGTCCCATTGAATTACCGCCAAGGTCACCAGATTTGACCCCCTTAGATTTCTTTCTAAATGGATGCAAAAAAACATTTGTCTATCAAACTTTTGGTGCAGGGATTGGATAATCTTCTGCGGGTAATAATTAATGCATATGCATCTGTCACACTTCAGATGCTTCAAAATACATAGAGACAGATAGTATGCCATCTTGACAATCTTTCTGGCAACTAAAACACTCATGTTGAGATCTGCTGAAATGTGCTAAGTTGCTACTGAAACTTGTTGAGATCTATATACTTGTTGAGAACTGTTATTGATAGTGATTCTGTTTGACCACTTGCGATTCCGCTGGACACACTGTGTATGATGAATGTTTGTTATTGGTAGCGATTCCGCTGGACACACTATATAGAGAATGTTTGCTATTGGTAGTGATTATGCTGGACACACTAGTGATTCTGCCAGACACACTAGTGATTCTGCTGGACACACTGTATATAGCGAATGTTTGTTATTGGTAGCGATTCTGCTGGACACACTATATAGAGAATGTTTGCTATTGGTAGTGATTATGCTGGACACACTAGTGATTCTGCCAGACACACTAGTGATTCTGCTGGATACACTGTATATAGCGAATGTTTGTTATATGACCAACATATTCTGTCGGTCAGACCAATTTGTTATATGGTGATTCCACTGTATTATGGATGTTTAAATCCTCAGTAGTGTTAGCACTTCACTATTTTTTATGTTATTTAGAATATTCTCCATAGTATTTTGTCCTACTCAAAAGTCTAATTCTCATGAATATTCAATGCCTTGAGACATGTCCTGTGTCTAGAGAGATTTGCATTGCCTTGAGAGATTTGTTTTGCTTTGAGAGATGTACATTGCCATGAGAGATTTGCATTGCTATGAGAGATTTGCATTGCCATGAGAGATTTGCATTGCCTTGAGAGATTTGCATTGCCATGAGAGATTTGCATTGCCATGAGAGATTTGCATTGCCATGAGAGATTTGCGCTGCCATGAGAGATTTGCATTGCCTTGAGAGATTTGCATTGCCTTGAGAGATTTGCATTGCCATGAGAGATTTGCATTGCAGTGAGAGATTTGCATTGCAGTGAGAAATTTGCATTGCCGTGAGAGATTTACATTACCTTGAGAGATTTGCATTTCTTTGAGAGATTTGCATTACCTTGAGAGATGTGCAGTTCCTAGAGAGATTTGTTTTGCTTTGAGAGATTTGCATTGTTTTGAGAGATTAATTTGCTTTGAAAGATTTGCATTTTTTTGAGAGATTTATTTGCTTTGAGAGATGTGCACTGTCTAGAGCAGGGGTGGGCAAACTTTTTGTCCAGAAGGCCACATTGAAAATTGTAAAGCTATTGGAGTGCCGCATATAATATTATGTATATTTTTGTTTACAATTCTCGGTTACAATTCTATCAATATTACTATTTAAATGATGTTAAATTGGGAAAAAAATAGTGTATATTTAATATATAAGAAAGTCAAATTAAAATTCCAATGGATTTCTGCGTAATATTAATGGAAAAAATCATTTGTGACGATCGTTCGTTTATTTAAAAATGTGTTTGGTGGCAGCATAATATTAAATGGCGGGCCATAGTTTGCCCACCCCTGGTCTAGAGAGATTTGCATTGCCTAGAGAGAAAGCCTGCTCAGAGGGAGGAGAAAAGAGGCATGCTTCTAATTTTTACTTTTTTCTTGGAGGGAGTGGGTGGATCTTCCTCATATAGAAGTTGTTTTCTTTCTCTTCAAGAGAAAGTTGGTTTAAATTTCCCTCTACTCATGACTTCTTGCTTATAAAGTGTATTTGTTTTTATAGATCCCTGGGGATTATTGAGTATTGAGTTATGTGTTTCACATGAACCATTGTTCTGTTACATGAGAGATCCAGTGAAAGTTTGAGAAGTTATGTGTTTCACGTGAACCATTGTTCTGCCATAGGGATCGCCACTATCACCTGTGCTCTTTAACGTCTACACATGCAAAATAGTGCAGCTTCAGGAAGTTGGACTCGGTAGAATACTAACATATGCTGAAGACTTCTTGCTGTGTAAGCATGGCAAAAACAGGAGAGACATCATTATTGGCATCCAGAGTAATCTAAAACATTTGTTGCTCTGGTGCAGTAACTACAAGACAGTCATCAATCCCACCAAGGCAAAGATCGCCGAATTCTCACTGAACAACAACATAGTCACACACAGTACCAACAACCACCTGAATGAGCATTAACATTGACAGGGAGTAGAATATGGAATATCTAGGTATCACTTTTGATAGAAGTCTAGCGAAACATGTGAACAATGTCATTCAGAAAGCTAGGAAGAGTGTCAGTGCAGTCAAAATCATGGCATCTGCAGAGATACCGCAATGAACCATTTTTCAAATATTGCAGGCAGAGGTATTATCTGTGTTAGAATATGGTCTAGGTTTACTTAAAATGTCACAAACACAGGTGGATAGACTGGAGAGAGTTCAAAATGAAACCATGAGAGCTGTCCTAGGATGCACAAGAGATACACCTATCACTGCCCTGAGATTTCTCCTAGACCTAACGAGCATCAAAGCAAGAAATAAAATAGCTCAGGTTAAAGAATACTTCAAAGTCACCAACAATGACCAGTACCTCCTACACCAATCTCTAGACAACACAAAAGGAAGGCATATCAAGAGTGGAAGGCCTTGGTTAGCAGAAGTAGAAAACACGCTACTCAGGAGTTTGTTAACTGGAGGAAGTAGGAAGAGGCTCTGAATGGGTGGCTTTTAGCAAAGATAGAAAGTTATTATTGACAAGACTTACCCTAAGAAAAGACGAGGTCGAACATGACAGTGTACATATTCAGAGGATGGGAGAGACTAGAGACAACGTGATAAAGTGCTCCCTCTCCGGAAAGATCAGAAGAACACGCGATCAGCAACTGACTGGGACACTGATCTTATACACTTTTAAATGGCCGATGGAACGGCAAGCAGAGCATATATGGTCTTGGTAGATCAGTGATAAAGTCTGGTTAAAGGCATAATAATTAAGTAAATAAAAGCTCATTTGAAAAATGAATATTACCAAGCATTATTGAATTGTTGAAAAAAATGCTCATGTGGTCTTCACCAGAGACACTCAAGCCTGAGGTAGATGACTACCAGTTTGCTGAAGTCCGTGAGCTGTCAGACATCTGCCTGCAGAACGAACTAGTCTACGACAAAATGTTAACTAAAGATAATGATGGGTAAGTTCTCTTCTGCTTGTATATATATGAGGGCTGGTCTTCTCTTACACATGAAAATTCAAGAAGGAAGCCAGAGGATAAATTAAAAATTCTCGAGTCTAACGGGAATTGAACCAGTCCGTTCAACGACACCAAATTGACTAGCAACTCTCGTACACAAGATTTCCCGTACCTGAATAACCGCATCTCTAAAAAAAATTAAATTTTGTCAAGACATTCAAACTGTGCACTCAAGTGCTGAGAATGGACCAATCAAGACAAGGACTATTACGACAACAATAAACAGGTATTGAAATATCATTCAGTAACAACAAACATATAACATCTATATTAGTTCTACAAGGGCCGATAGGTCTTCTTGTGAACATGGATAACATATATAGACAGTACAATTTTTGCTTCAAATAATTGCTCATAAAAGTAAATTCAAGAAGGAAGCCAGAGGATAAATTAAAAATTTGTGAGTCTAACGGGAATTGAACCGGTCCGTTCAACGGCACCAAATCGCCGTTGTCTATATATGTTATCCATGTTCACAAGAAGACCTATCGACCCTTGTAGAACTAATACGGATGTTATATGTTATATATTTGTTGTTACTGAGGATACTTCAATACCTGTATGGGATGTTTGTTGTTGTTGTAATAGTCCTTGTCTCAATTGGTCCGTTCTCAGTGACTTTAGTGCACAGTTTGAATGACTTGACAAAATCTCCTTTTTTTTTTGAGATGAGTTTAGAAAGGTACGGAAAATCTCGTGTTCAAGAGTTGCCAGGCGATTTGGTGCTGTTGAATGGACTGGTTCAATTCCCGTTAGACTCAAGAATTTTTAATTTATCCTCTGGCTTCCTTCTTGAATTTACTTGTATGAGCAATTATTTGAAGCAAAAATTGTACTGTCTATATATATTATCCATGTTCACAAGAAGACCTATCGGCCCTTGTAGAACTAATATAGATGTTATATGTTTGTTGTTACTGAGGATATTTCAATACCTTTACCGGATGTTTGTTGTTGTTGTAATAGTCCTTGTCTTGATTGGTCCATTCTCAGCACTTGAGTGCACAGTTTGAATGTCTTGACAAAATTTAATTTTTTTTAGAGATGCGGTTATTCAAGTACGGAAAATCTTGTGTACGAGAGTTGCTAGACTATTTGGTGCTGTTGAATGAAATGGTTCAATTCCCGTTAGACTCAGGAATTCTTACACATGAATAGATCTAAGAACTAGTGTTCTCTTACAAATCAATAGATCTGAGAATTGTTCTCTTACACATGAATAAATCTGAGAACTAGTTCTCTTACACATAAATAGATCTAAGAATTAGTGTTATCTTACACATCAATAGATCTTAGAACTAGTGTTCTCTTACACATGAATAGATCTTCGAACTAGCTCTCTTATTACACATGAATATCTTAGATTTTAGATATCTGTAGTTGATGTCAATATATTAGCACACACTTGTGTCATTTCATAATGAAACCCACATGTTACTATAACTAATTGGAAAACAAATGTCCTCAATATTAATCTTATCATGAAACAATGCCTTCTACAGAAAACATGTATGTAAGGTGATGGTGTCCAACTGTGAGCCTTGTGTTAGAACAAGCTTCAACAGGGATGAAGCTGTTGTGCAGGCACATGCTGCTGCATTATTGGCGCTGGGTGTTCCTCTTCCAGTGGTAATTTTCTATTACATTTTTATGAAATATCTTCTTTTTACAGAGCATTCAATCTCATATCTCTACCATCCTTGGCATATTAAGAACGTCTAATCTCCCTCCATCTCTCTATCTCCATTTTTCCTTGGAAATTTATCTCATTTCCCTAAGTCGCAGCTATCTTTCACAGTGTTAACTCCATCTCATCTCCTTCCATCACATCTATCTTTGACAATGTAACTCCATCTCATCTCCTTCCGTCACATCTATCTTTGACAATGTAACTCCATCTCATCTCCTTCCGTCACATCTATCTTTGACAATGTAACTCCATCTTATTTTCCTCCATCACAGAGATCGTAACATTGTAGCTCCATCTTATCTTCTTTCATCACAGTTATCTTTGACAGTGTAACTCCGTCTCATCTCCCTCCATCACAGTTATCTTTGACAGTGTAATTCCATATCATCTCCCTCCATCACTGTTATACATCCCAGAGTGAAAACATTTCTTCTCTGAAACTTATTTTATTTTGCTAAATAATGTGTCACATTTATGTTAACATTCTACTGTCTTCATGTTAACATGCTTCAGTCAGATGTGTCAGACGAAGGGTGAAAATATCACAACAAGCTGTAAACCATAGCAATATCCCATTCTTCAGATGACAACCTCCTGAATTTCTTCTCAGACCCCATCAGATTTGCAGGATGTAGTCTGAAGAACAGAATGTGTTGTGTCATGGTTTACAGCTTGGCTGGCATTTATGCCAATAAAAATATGCAAGGTTTGGACATGTATGCAGACATGATTCCTTGTCAAAAATAATGCTGCAGGGAAGGGTCAAAGGTGGAAGAAGCAGAAGACAAATAAAAGCATGGATAGACAACATCAAGGACTGGACAGGACAAGATTTTTCCTCACTCGTCCACATCACTGAAGATAGAAATTGTTGGAGGACTGTTTTGATGCATCCAATGTGGTACCCAGATAACCTGGACAGGTTACAAGTCTATAGACGGATAGATGCACCTTACACGTGACTAGAGAAAGCCTTTGACAGAGTAGATAGATAATGACTATGACAAATATTATCACAATATAAGGTTCCACAACACCTAATCAACTTGTGCAGGAGTAGTTACATAGGTAGTCAATTTTCAGCTAGAATGATAGTAGGGCGTTCAGACAAATTTTCACTGTGTGCGACAAGGATGTGTTCCATCTATCTTGCTATTCATCACATACATCGATTGTATATGTAAAATTTCTAACACCAATGAAAAAGACAGCCTCATAAGTGAACTTCTTTATGCAGACGATCAAGCAATAATATCAACATCAGAAGAACAACTACAACAACATATAAATAGACAACACACAACATGTAGGGATTTTAACATGAAGATAAACACAGAAAAAAACTAGGTAATATCAATCGCAAAAACAGAAAGAAACAGCACTATTCTCATCGATGAACATCTTAAACAGTTGAACTAATTCACTTATTTTGGAAGCATCATATCATCAAATGGAAAAAAAAACACCAAAGAAATCCAACATAGATGCAAAATTGCGTACCAGATCTTAGGGCAGATGTCCCCTATTTTCAAAAACAAAAATGTGAACATGAACACCAAAACTGCACTATATAAAACTATCATCATACCATCACTATGTTAAACGTGGACATTAGCAACAAAAACCAAAAGAAAACTTGTCACAACAGAAATGACTTGTCTACATTGAATTGCTTGGAGTAACAGTAAGAAATAAACTCAGTAATAAAAGCATCAGAAGACTGATAAACACAATGTCAATCCTGGATTACATCAAAAGACAGCAGATTAACCTTTAGATCCCTGAATAAAATTGCGCAAAATACCCCCTGGGCTTGAATTATATTTTGGAAAATGTGCGTTATTGATGGTGGGTGTTTTGAAAACGTGATAACTTTTTTGATATAATAGATATCAAAATAATTTGTGCACATCTAAATAAAGGAGTGAATAGTGAATATAATCGTGTTTTTGTTGTATGTGTGATATAACAGTAGTGAGCAAGTTGTGAAGTTGAAAATTAGAGAAAAAAATCGCAAAACGCCATTTCCATAATCGCACATATAACTTCTTCACGACCCTAATACTTGAGCAATGTGTGGAAACATTGATAATATCCTCATAAATACCTATACTTATTGTATATATATTGTTTTATATCAAAACTAATATAATATGAACTAAAAAAACTAACAAAACAGGAGAAATCGCATATAACGTCCGTCCGGTCAACACTAGGTCTAGGCCGACACGCAGCGTAATTATTGTCTATGCACACACATGGCACCCCGATACATATTATTTTTGTGTTTTTGAATGACTACACAAACATTCTTATCAAATAACAACATATTAAACACAAAAAACAACAATTAAAACATGTAGTCACAATCACTTAAGCCATTCCATGCGGTACTCAATTTGATAGTAAAATACGGCCCGAAAATGGCCAACGTCGCTCTAGAAATTCGTTGACAAAACCAGCCCGAAAATGGCCAAAGTCGCTCTAGAAATTCGTTGACAAAACCAGCCAGCTTTCTCTCTTCTTGCAATCATAATGTATAAAGGAATTTGACCTTTAAACTGTAGCGTATTCCTAGCTTCGTTTGGTGGGTTTTATACGTTACATGATCATTACTTCGTGAAGTTCCGTACTCAGGAATCGAACATATCGTATGTAGCCGATTTGCGGCAATAGGCACAATGGGGTATACACTCATTGGCGCAAATCGGCGCCTATAGAGACCTAAAGGTTAAGTGTTTTTCATGTTTCCAGACTACCATCAGACAGTGCCCCCGAAAAAAAGCATTACTATACAAAGCCAAGGGCAAACCATGCAAATGATGGATTACAGAAATAAGAGTCATTGAAAACAAACATATATGAAGCACACAAAAAAGCCATCTCCAGAGAACTTTTCTACCTCTGAAGCTGCAAGGCATAACACCCGACTCTGGGTCACTTTGACACTCCCTGGGGGTGGGGAAAACGAACACCATCCCCAAATCCTCTTAGTAGTCTCCAATGACAGGTAAGTGTATCTATTTTTTTTATCCTGTTCAGGTCTGGCAAACACGATGACCACATCTTCTTACCAGCATAAGTTTCAGAACAAAGACATAAATGTGAGTGTGTGGTTCTGAGGGTCTGAAAGTGGAGCAAAGAATAGCAACACTGTTACCTGACTTGCATATCATAAGATACGACTAATGAGGTTCTTGGGAGTTGGATGTCCCATCCTGTATGGCATCAAATTGACCCAGAAGTCATGTTGAAATTGGATGTGTCAGACCGAAAGACCCAGATATCACAGCAATCTGTAAATCATGAAACAATACATTCTGTTCTCCGGACTACATCCTGCTAATCTATATGAGTTTGAAAGTGAATGACGAAGAAAAGAACAATAAAAAATGTTATACCGGTAAGTATTTTCTTACAAAAAATCTGACCATCTTCTATTTTTCTAGGGTTCATTAGCTTCAACTAAAGACTCGCACAGAGTAAAGGAAACAAGCGACACTACTGTTCCAAGCTCACTTGATGTAGTTTCCAGAGTTCCAGACCCCAAAATGGATGTCATGAGAGAAAATGCTGTTTTTGAAACCTTACAGATATGTTTGCAAACATTGCCACCAGAGTTTTCTTCTTATGATCACAATGTTGCAGCCATCTTTGTCACAAATAACTCAAATGCAGGTCAGTGACAGGATGACAATGAATATGTATATATGATGAATTTCAACATGATGATGATGAAGTAATCATTTTAGCTCTGCTTGCCATTCCGTTAACCATCTAAAAGTGTATACTCTCAGTGTCCCAGTCAGTTGCTGAATAGTTCTTCTGATCTTGCCGGAGAGGGAGCACTTTCTCCCATTGCTTCTAGTCACACCCATTTCTATCATTCCATGAATATGTACATCGTCTCATTTGACCTCCTCGTCTTCTCATAGGGTATCCATGACTGCTCTAATCAATTCAATCCTGCATCTTCTTATCTCGGTGCCGTTCACCAAGGCTTTACCAGCCAACACATCGGCTCTTTCGTTTCCACTGACCACAGCATTACCTGGACAGTAGATCCATGTAATACTCTACGCGTTGTTGAGAAGAGTGACCCATTCAGTTATGATCATACACTTTTCAGTCTTGTGCGGCATACTTTGAGAGTCTGATATAATCATTGAGTCTGTTGGTGATTGTGTCGCCTGCCAAGAGATAGCTGCTGTCACCGTTTCTATTTCCATTCTCATGCGCGATGTTGTAGTGGGATATTCAACTAACTTCTCAGCTAATTTTGGTAGGCCAAGAAACCCCAACACCTGTTTGTTACTGAGCCATCTGCGTAAATTATTGTATCATGTGGCTTTGAGTGCTGCAGTATGGGTTCTTGGATCATTCCCTCTGTGCTGTTGGCAGCCCAGTTGCGACACTCTCTTACCATCTGTATCACAACTGTTGTCAATAACTTTCTATCTTTGCCAAATGTCACCCATTCACTGCCTCCAGCTCACAAACTCTGAGTAGGGTATCTTCTGCTTCTGCCATTCAAGACCTTTCTTCATACTCCTTTTTTTTTGTTGTCTAGAAATTGATTTAAGAGGTGATGATAATTATTATAATTATTGGCGACTTTGAAGTATTCCTTAACCTGAGCTAGTTTATGTCTTGCTTTGATGCTCAATTGGTCTGGGAGAAACCTCAAAGCCGCAATAAATGTATCTCTTGTGCATACCAAGACAGTTCTCATGACATTGTTTTGAACTCTCTCCATTCTTTCTCTGTGTTTGCGACAGTGTAAGTGCCCTAAACCATAGTCCAACACGGATAATGCTACGGCTTGCAACATCTGAAAAATGGTTCATTGTGGCATGTTTGCAGATGTCATGATTTTGACTGCACTGACACCCTTCCTTGCTTTCTGAAAGACATTGTTCACATTTCCTGGAAAACAGACTTCTATCAGAAGTGACGCCTAGATATTTTATAGTCTGTTTCCTGTCAATGTTGATGCTCATGCAGGTGGCTGCTGGCACTGTTTCTGTGACCATGTTGTTTAGCGAGAACCAGGCGATCTTTGCCTTGGTGGGATTGATAACTGACTTGTAATCTGCGCACCAGAGCGACACATGTTCTAGATTATTATGGACGCCATCAATCACGTCTCTTCTGTTTCTGCCATGCTTGTACAACAAGAGGTCGTCCATATATGTTAGTATCCTGCCGGGTCCAGCCTCCTGAAGCTGCGCTATTTTGTATGTGTAGATGTCAAAGAGTACAGATGATAGTGATAATCCCTGTGGCAATGCCGGTGCTGAAATCATAAACAATTGTTTTAGCCATTCATCTGCAATATCTTTCAGGAGGCTGTAGTGTATTTCGTCAGGTCCTGGTGCATCATCTGATGTCTTCTTTGTGGTCTATTATACATCCTCCAACGAGACCTCATCAGCAATATCGTTTGTTACCAGCAATGCTGTTAGAGTGGCAACAATAGTTTTAAGTTCATCAATATTTTTCTGATCTGATTGTTTGAGGTATATCTGATGGAACAGGTGTTGACTGCAGAACACGTACTCCGTCGCCCTGGCTACTCCTCCTTTTGTCTTGAGTGCAGTCAATAGTACTGTCAGCCAAATGTGTAGCTTAAACAGCACATTGAGATATAGTAGCTTTAACGATTACCACCACAACGGATTCCAATCCAAGAAAACAAAATTTCAATTGTCATGAATACACAGAAATGTGAAACATGTCTAGTCAAGATGCCATCTAAAACCGCAAGCCTGTGAAACAGGTAACTCTTGATAACCCATAACTTCTCTGATAAAAGCGCAAGCTCTTCTCTGTTCTGTAACTAAAATGACAGCCGGAATAAAGTTGTCTCAAAGGCATGGTTGTGTTAATGGGGCTCATGGATGCATGTTTACTCTCCAAAGAGATACATCCTGGTGCAGCAGTATCCCAGGATTACCACGCTGTGCCAGGAGCACAGCATACACTTCTGGGCATCTATTTCATTTTTATCTGTCAGATTTGTTGACACATGCGAGGTGAGGACATATATAGATATATATCTAGATAGAGGAAGGATTTTGATTGTACCTCCGAAGAAAAAAGTCCTGTTCCAACCATGGATTGAACCCAGGACCTCAAGGTTCTGAAAACGGAATTCTAACCTCACGGAATGCACTCACAATGAAGCAGTAATGCTACTTAATCCATTAAATATCAAATATTCAAAAATAAATAACAATAAACAAAAGAACATGGATTATTTCCACATTACAGCCCAACTGGGACCTTTTTCAAGAAACACATAACACGAGAAACAGCAAGAATTTTCACATGATTTAACTATGATCATATGCAGATGTTTTCTCTTCCATTACAAAATCTTTGAGTGAGACCTATAGCAAGAGTTTTGAGGCGATGGTCAGTCTAGCAGTCTGCATCCCACATGGGTTTTGTCACCCAAACATCATAGTGGTCCTTTTTTTTCACTGTTATGAACTAAAGCTCTGAAGAATCCTCCTTATTATTACACAAAAGGATACAATAGCTCCATTGTTCATAACTCCTGAGGATTGAATTTTTTTTTTTCAAAAACAGGATGCAAATAAGAATTGTTTTTAGTCATAGATTTCACACGTTTTGTGTATTGTTTCAGAAATGCAGGAAGGAGGAAAAATTGTTGCCTTTGGCACTGGCAACAGCACGATAGCTGTTGAGAATTTGTCATTAGATGGACGTTGTGTTATTGACAGCACATGTGTAGTAACTGCTAGAAGGGGCTTCAAGAGGTTTGTTTGTCATGTACACAATGTATTCGTCTGTCATTCAAGTGTCCAGTATCTAGCATTCGTCATTTGCAACTGTTTCTCCTGCAACGCTTTCTTAAGATATTTTCCATAGCGTTCTTTGGAAATCTGAAGGATTTCTTGATTACTGTGTCTGTAGGGTGTGATGTCCATGCAGTGGTGTGCTCAAGATGGCTTAACTGTGACTTTTACAACCTTAATAGAAGATTAAAGAATTAGTGTCATAGCCACACAAGACATTGGCAGAAAGGTCAAACAAGTGTGACAGTAGACAGGTTTGAGTTTGTAGCCAGAGTGTAAGTATGAGAACGAGTTCTCTCATACAACTCGCTTACTGTACTAGTGATATGGTTGCAAAACCAGTTCTCTCATACAGCTGGCTTAACTAGAGATATGGTAGCAGAACCATTTCTCTTATACAGCTGGCTTACCGTACTAGCGATATGGTTGCAAAACCAGTTCTCTCATACAGCTGGCTTAACTAGAGATATGGTAGCAGAACATTTCTCTCATACAGCTGGCTTACCGTACTAGAGATATGATTGCAGAACCACTTCTCTCATACAGCCAGCTGGCTTACTATGCTAGAGATATGGTTGCAAAACCAGTTCTCTCATACAGCTGGCTTAACTAGAGATATGGTAGCAGAACCATTTCTCTCATACAGCTGGCTTACCATACTAGCGATATGGTTGCAAAACCAGTTCTCTCATACAGCTGGCTTAACTAGAGATATGGTAGCAGAACCATTTCTCTCATACAGCTGGCTTACCGTACTAGCGATATGGTTGCAGAACTAGTTCTCTTATACAGCTGGCTTACCGTACTAGCGATATGGTTGCAGAACCAATTCTCTCATACAGCTGGCTTACTATGCTAGAGATATGGTTGCAGAACCAATTCTCTCATACAGCTGGCTTACTATGCTAGAGATATGGTTGCAGAACCAGTTCTTTCATATAGCTGGCTTACTATACTAGAGATATGGTTGCAGATGTACACCATTCATTGGAAGTGTTAAAAACACTGAATGTATTAATTACCAATGCTGAAGTCGGAAGTGTCAGGTTATTGATGCAAATAAAAGGAAAAATAAGGCATTTCCATTATCTGGACTATATAATATTTCCTGCTAGAAATCTAGTAGAACTATTTTGCTGCTGTAAGAGAGATCCGGTGGGAGTTTGAGGAAATAAAAAAAATAATGTGATTCTGTCAATTCTTACCATTAGCCAAACATGTGGAGCGTGTGGTCGTACAGCTAGAACGCCAGCCTCAGATTCCTGAGCTTTCTGGTTCAATTCGCGGTTGGGACAAGGATTTTTATCTTTTGGGGCTGCAATATAAAATTCTTCCTGTACACGTCACAGTGACAGCTTTGGCAAAGCAGCCTTCATTCCCACAGTCTTAACAGCCTCCCTGCATTCCTTAACAGGAAAATACGCAGTAATAAAAAAAGAATTTTTTTAAAAGAAAGCGAGACATGTCTGTTAACAGAATGCCCAAGGTTGAAGTAAACAAGTTCTTAAACTATTATTTCTCAGGCTATGTATAAAAATCATAAGCTTTACTACCTATGGACATCTATATTACAGAAGGGCAAACTAAAGGCATCACAGAGAGGGTCAGTTGTTACTATAAATAGGCAGGATCTCCCGTGCAATATTTACAGTCCTTTTTCAGATTAGTCTACGGTGCTAATCTCATAAAGTATCATTCAATTTTTTCTTTTTGTGATAGATTATTTGTTGCTTTGCATATACTTTGTGTCGCCATCTGCAGAGGTCATCCCATGTCCACACTATCCAAGGTCTTTTGCGGCCAGAATAGGACTTATTGGCCATCCACAAACTCATAGTCAAGGACATAATTCTAACTGAATTTCATAAAGTTGATGTAACAAATGGACATCATCACTTGCCATTGACAAACAATAACCAAAAAAACTACAAAAACTTTTGTTTCATCATCCAGTTAAAAGCACAGAAAAAGGTCAGATTTGCTAAGATAGTGACGATGCATGACATCATTGCACAAAATTATTTTGGAGAAGTGATGTGTCACATTCTCATCACTCCTAATTTTTTTCTCTCAGACTTGTCACTTTCTACGACATTTTTCTTGCGTGTCTCCATTTTATTTTGTTGTTCCATTCTGTGTTTATTTGTTTCTATCTTGATAAGACCTTTTTAAACATAATTCATGTGTATTGTTCAACGTAAAACTTCTATTTAACCTTTGTTATATTTTTTTTTAAGTTTGTACTCGTCATACAGTCTCGGTGTTAGTACAGTCTTTCTTGTTACTGCACTCATTTCCTTGACATTAACATTAGTTTCTGGAAATGTCACATGCAATAGTGAATGTCCAATAGTTGAAAAATATATGGCATGTGTTATAACATAAATAGCAAGCATTATAAGATAAATGGTGAGAGTTATTAGGTCAAAGGGCATGAGCCCATGGACCGCTGGATCAGCAACCAACCAACCAACCATTAGAGATATAAGATAAATGGTGATCGTATGCTGCAGTCAGAATATTAGACAGCATAAGACTCATTTCAAAATAAATGACTTAGAAAAACTCTTAAATATTGGTTAAGAAGAACTCAAATCAATCAAGTAAGAAAAGACACTAAACAGTAATATGTTTCTACAACAGTAAACAACAAAATAATGGACTTTATTGGACATGTACTTAGAATGAAAACAGACTGCTACTACAAGCATTAAAATTGGCACCAGAGGTTAAAAGAGGAAGACCAAGAGAGATTCTTCGCAGAACAACCATCAAAGAGTGTATAGCTATGGGCGTCAACAATATGCAAGAATTACACTCAATAGATTCGCATCACTTAAATTAGAGAGCTCTGGTTTCTGCCCTATGCACCGTATATGGTGCTGCAGGAACATAGATAGATTGATTGAATGATAGATTGGATGCAAAACTTTTAATTCTTCAATGCCTTCATGTATCCAGAAACTGCAGTACATACGACATTCATCTAAAGATTCTGGCTTTCTGCGAAAGAGAGTAACGGCCGACAGTATTGCAACAAAGTGTTAAATATGCAGAATTAGATATCTTTAGTACAATACTGAATGATATAGTATTAAAAAGGTCCACCAATTCAAGTATTTAGGTACAACAATTACAGCAGATGGAAGAAGTTCAACAGAAATAAGAAACAGAATAGGGCAGGTAAAAACAACATTCAGAAAAATATATTGTTTAATATGACCTTCTGGAAAAGATCTGCAGTGCCAAATAACTCCAATACTAACATGGATGTGAGTCTTGAACAATAAATAAATAGGAAAGTGGGAAATTAGAGATGTGGTTCTACAGAAGAATGCTGAGAATACCATAGACTGCCAGAAAAACTGATGTGGGGGTGTTGAAAGAGTCAAATGAGAAACCGACCTTAATCAGTAATATAAGAAAAAGAATCTCCATTTTTTGGCCACCTCATGAGACAGGGAAGTTTTGGAGAATATTGTCACAACAGGCAAGATTGACGGCAACAGAGATAGAGGGTGACAACATGAGAAAATATTAGACAGTTTGACAACCTGGCACGGCAGGGAAACAACAGCGAATTTGATACATAATACTAGATAGAAAGCTGTGGAGAGCCCTGATCGCGTGCACCAGCTGGCATGCCAGCTGGTATCTGATGATGATGAGTGTGTTATTTCCAGCAAAAAACAGGCATGTCTACACAGAAGTGCTTTCAAATCTTTCAACATCATAAAATTAATTTGTTCCAAAACTTTTAGCCTTTAGGACCCCAGATTAAAATTGTGCAATATCTTCCATGGGCCCGGATTCTTTTTTGACAGTGTGCATTATTTTTGGTGAGTGTTTGGTAAATGCGATTACTGTTTGTAAAGATTTTTAGATAATTATTTTTGCACATGTAAATAAAGGAGTGAATAATGCATAATTTTTTCCCCCTGATTTTATGACAGTTGTGAGCAAGTTGTGAAGTTGAGGGGGAGGGGAATCTCAAAACTACAATAAAAAAATTGCAAAAATAATGTTCTTTACTCACCCGTACTTGTGCAATGTGTGGCAACACTTATAAAATCACCCTAAATACCTATTCCTGTTGTATATATTTTGTTTCATATCAAACTAATTTAATAAGGACTAACAAACAAATAAAACATGAAGAAATCACATACAATGTCTATCTGTCCAACACTAGACCTAAGCCGATATATAACATAATTTTTTTTTCATGCTGAGATGTGGCACCCCTGATACACCCGTAGTCGTAACCTTCGATAACAGTTACCATGTTGTTCTGACAGGCCGACGTTGTGCTTGAACTAGTTATGGGCACGGTGTGGATGGGCAGAACAACAAAGAAACCTGTCGCAAGGGCCAGAGTTGTGCCCTGATGTCGACGTCTGTTTTGGTAGCTTTAGGCTCGAAACACCATCGAGTCGAATGGCTGCTGGAACAGAGTGCGGAGCACTTATGGGAATGCCCCACCTGCTGTGAGGTCAGTTTGTAATCAAGAACGACTAATACATATTTTTTCTTTATTCAATGAATAAATGAATATTCCTAATAATAACATAACAAAACACACAAAAACAACAAAATAAAATATGTAGATATTACTTTCCACGATGATCACTTACCATGCCACATGATATTACTTTTGATAGTAAAATCTGGCGTAAAAAATCAACATCATTCATTCTAGACTTTTGGTGAATAAATTAGCTGGCATTTTCCTTCTTACAATCGGAATGTGTAAAGAAATTTGACCTTTAGACTGTGACATATTCCTAGCTCCGTGTGGTGGGAATTCTACGTCATGTGAGCTAAACTTTGTGTGATTCAGTAGTGAGGAATCAGGGATAGCAACAAAGGTGACGAGAGGCTGATGGGCCTTGGTAAAGTAATGTCATTGGCATTTCCAAACACCTATGGGTCCCGTAAGGTTAAAAAAAAATGTTAGTTCTGGAATAATTAAATCTGTAAGTCTAAAGTGTACCTATGACATGAGTTAGGATGTTGGTAGGGTCAGTCAGTTAATCTTTGATAGAACAGTCAATCAGTTAATCTTTGATAGAACAGTCAATCAGTTAATCTTTGATAGAACAGTCAATCAGTTAATCTGATAGAACAGTCAATCAGTTAATCTGATAGAACAGTCAATCAGTTAATCTTTGATAGAACAGTCAATCAGTTAATCTGATAGAACAGTCAATCAGTTAATCTTTGATAGAACAGTTAATGAGTTAATCTGATAGAACAGTCAATCAGTTAATCTGATAGAACAGTCAATCAGTTAATCTTTGATAGAACAGTTAATGAGTTAATCTGATAGAACAGTCAATCAGTTAATCTGATAGAACAGTCAATCAGTTAATCTGATAGAACAGTCAATCAGTTAATCTGATAGAACAGTCAATCAGTTAATCTTTGATAGAACAGTCAATCAGTTAATCTGATAGAACAGTCAATCAGTTAATCTTTGATAGAACAGTCAATCAGTTAATCTTTGATAGAACAGTCAATCAGTTAATCTTTGATAGAACTATCAATCAGTTAATCTTTGATAGAACAGTCAATCAGTTAATCTGATAGAACAGTCAATCAGTTAATCTGATAGAACAGTCAATCAGTTAATCTTTGATAGAACAGTCAATCAGTTAATCTGATAGAACAGTCAATCAGTTAATCTTTGATAGAACAGTTAATGAGTTAATCTGATAGAACAGTCAATCAGTTAATCTGATAGAACAGTCAATCAGTTAATCTTTGATAGAACAGTCAATCAGTTAATCTGATAGAACAGTCAATCAGTTAATCTTTGATAGAACAGTCAATCAGTTAATCTTTGATAGAACAGTTAATGAGTTAATCTGATAGAACAGTCAATCAGTTAATCTGATAGAACAGTCAATCAGTTAATCTTTGATAGAACAGTCAATCAGTTAATCTGATAGAACAGTCAATCAGTTAATCTGATAGAACAGTCAATCAGTTAATCTTTGATAGAACAGTCAATCAGTTAATCTTTGATAGAACAGTCAATCAGTTAATCTTTGATAGAACAGTCAATCAGTTAATCTGATAGAACAGTCAATCAGTTAATCTGATAGAACAGTCAATCAGTTAATCTTTGATAGAACAGTCAATCAGTTAATCTGATAGAACAGTCAATCAGTTAATCTTTGATAGAACAGTTAATGAGTTAATCTGATAGAACAGTCAATCAGTTAATCTGATAGAACAGTCAATCAGTTAATCTTTGATAGAACAGTCAATCAGTTAATCTGATAGAACAGTCAATCAGTTAATCTGATAGAACAGTCAATCAGTTAATCTTTGATAGAACAGTCAATCAGTTAATCTGATAGAACAGTCAATCAGTTAATCTGATAGAACAGTCAATCAGTTAATCTTTGATAGAACAGTTAATGAGGTAATCTGATAGAACAGTCAATCAGTTAATCTGATAGAACAGTCAATCAGTTAATCTTTGATAGAACAGTCAATCAGTTAATCTGATAGAACAGTCAATCAGTTAATCTTTGATAGAACAGTTAATGAGTTAATCTGATAGAACAGTCAATCAGTTAATCTGATAGAACAGTCAATCAGTTAATCTTTGATAGAACAGTCAATCAGTTAATCTGATAGAACAGTCAATCAGTTAATCTTTGATAGAACAGTCAATCAGTTAATCTGATAGAACAGTCAATCAGTTAATCTTTGATAGAACAGTCAATCAGTTAATCTTTGATAGAACAGTCAATCAGTTAATCTTTGATAGAACTGTCAATCAGTTAATCTTTGATAGAACAGTCAATCAGTTAATCTGATAGAACAGTCAATCAGTTAATCTGATAGAACAGTCAATCAGTTAATCTTTGATAGAACAGTCAATCAGTTAATCTGATAGAACAGTCAATCAGTTAATCTTTGATAGAACAGTTAATGAGTTAATCTGATAGAACAGTCAATCAGTTAATCTTTGATAGAACAGTCAATCAGTTAATCTGATAGAACAGTCAATCAGTTAATCTTTGATAGAACAGTCAATCAGTTAATCTGATAGAACAGTCAATCAGTTAATCTGATAGAACAGTCAATCAGTTAATCTTTGATAGAACAGTTAATGAGTTAATCTGATAGAACAGTCAATCAGTTAATCTGATAGAACAGTCAATCAGTTAATCTTTGATAGAACAGTCAATCAGTTAATCTGATAGAACAGTCAATCAGTTAATCTTTGATAGAACAGTCAATCAGTTAATCTTTGATAGAACAGTTAATGAGTTAATCTGATAGAACAGTCAATCAGTTAATCTGATAGAACAGTCAATCAGTTAATCTTTGATAGAACAGTCAATCAGTTAATCTGATAGAACAGTCAATCAGCTAATCTTTGATAGAACAGTCAATCAGTTAATCTGATAGAACAGTCAATCAGTTAATCTTTGATAGAACAGTCAATCAGTTAATCTTTGATAGAACAGTCAATCAGTTAATCTTTGATAGAACAGTCAATCAGTTAATCTTTGATAGAACAGTCAATCAGTTAATCTGATAGAACAGTCAATCAGTTAATCTTTGATAGAACAGTCAATCAGTTAATCTGATAGAACAGTCAATCAGTTAATCTGATAGAACAGTCAATCAGTTAATCTTTGATAGAACAGTCAATCAGTTAATCTGATAGAACAGTCAATCAGTTAATCTTTGATAGAACAGTTAATGAGTTAATCTGATAGAACAGTCAATCAGTTAATCTGATAGAACAGTCAATCAGTTAATCTTTGATAGAACAGTCAATCAGTTAATCTGATAGAACAGTCAATCAGTTAATCTTTGAAAGAACAGTCAATCAGTTAATCTGATAGAACAGTCAATCAGTTAATCTTTGATAGAACAGTCAATCAGTTAACCTGATAGAACAGTCAATCAGTTAATCTTTGATAGAACAGTCAATCAGTTAATCTTTGATAGAACAGTCAATCAGTTAATCTTTGATAGAACAGTCAATCAGTTAATCTTTGATAGAACAGTCAATCAGTTAATCTGATAGAACAGTCAATCAGTTAATCTGATAGAACAGTCAATCAGTTAATCTGATAGAACAGTCAATCAGTTAATCTTTGATAGAACAGTCAATCAGTTAATCTGATAGAACAGTCAATCAGTTAATCTTTGATAGAACAGTTAATGAGTTAATCTGATAGAACAGTCAATCAGTTAATCTGATAGAACAGTCAATCAGTTAATCTTTGATAGAACAGTCAATCAGTTAATCTGATAGAACAGTCAATCAGTTAATCTTTGATAGAACAGTTAATGAGTTAATCTGATAGAACAGTCAATCAGTTAATCTGATAGAACAGTCAATCAGTTAATCTTTGATAGAACAGTCAATCAGTTAATCTGATAGAACAGTCAATCAGTTAATCTGATAGAACAGTCAATCAGTTAATCTTTGATAGAACAGTCAATCAGTTAATCTGATAGAACAGTCAATCAGTTAATCTGATAGAACAGTCAATCAGTTAATCTTTGATAGAACAGTTAATGAGGTAATCTGATAGAACAGTCAATCAGTTAATCTGATAGAACAGTCAATCAGTTAATCTTTGATAGAACAGTCAATCAGTTAATCTGATAGAACAGTCAATCAGTTAATCTTTGATAGAACAGTTAATGAGTTAATCTGATAGAACAGTCAATCAGTTAATCTGATAGAACAGTCAATCAGTTAATCTTTGATAGAACAGTCAATCAGTTAATCTGATAGAACAGTCAATCAGTTAATCTTTGATAGAACAGTCAATCAGTTAATCTTTGATAGAACTGTCAATCAGTTAATCTTTGATAGAACAGTCAATCAGTTAATCTGATAGAACAGTCAATCAGTTAATCTGATAGAACAGTCAATCAGTTAATCTTTGATAGAACAGTCAATCAGTTAATCTGATAGAACAGTCAATCAGTTAATCTTTGATAGAACAGTTAATGAGTTAATCTGATAGAACAGTCAATCAGTTAATCTGATAGAAAAGTCAATCAGTTAATCTTTGATAAAACAGTCAATCAGTTAATCTTTGATAGAACAGTCAATCAGTTAATCTTTGATAGAACAGTCAATCAGTTAATCTGATAGAACAGTCAATCAGTTAATCTTTGATAGAACAGTCAATCAGTTAATCTGATAGAACAGTCAATCAGTTAATCTGATAGAACAGTCAATCAGTTAATCTTTGATAGAACAGTTAATGAGTTAATCTGATAGAACAGTTAATCTGATAGAACAGTCAATCAGTTAATCTTTGATAGAACAGTTAATGAGTTAATCTGATAGAACAGTCAATCAGTTAATCTGATAGAACAGTCAATCAGTTAATCTTTGATAGAACAGTCAATCAGTTAATCTGATAGAACAGTCAATCAGTTAATCTTTGATAGAACAGTCAATCAGTTAATCTTTGATAGAACAGTTAATGAGTTAATCTGATAGAACAGTCAATCAGTTAATCTGATAGAACAGTCAAACAGTTAATCTTTGATAGAACAGTCAATCAGTTAATCTGATAGAACAGTCAATCAGCTAATCTTTGATAGAACAGTCAATCAGTTAATCTGATAGAACAGTCAATCAGTTAATCTTTGATAGAACAGTCAATCAGTTAATCTTTGATAGAACAGTCAATCAGTTAATCTTTGATAGAACAGTCAATCAGTTAATCTTTGATAGAACAGTCAATCAGTTAATCTTTGATAGAACAGTCAATCAGTTAATCTGATAGAACAGTCAATCAGTTAATCTGATAGAACAGTCAATCAGTTAATCTTTGATAGAACAGTCAATCAGTTAATCTGATAGAACAGTCAATCAGTTAATCTTTGATAGAACAGTTAATGAGTTAATCTGATAGAACAGTCAATCAGTTAATCTGATAGAACAGTCATTCAGTTAATCTTTGATAGAACAGTCAATCAGTTAATCTGATAGAACAGTCAATCAGTTAATCTTTGATAGAACAGTCAATCAGTTAATCTGATAGAACAGTCAATCAGTTAATCTTTGATAGAACAGTCAATCAGTTAACCTGATAGAACAGTCAATCAGTTAATCTTTGATAGAACAGTCAATCAGTTAATCTTTGATAGAACAGTCAATCAGTTAATCTTTGATAGAACAGTCAATCAGTTAATCTTTGATAGAACAGTCAATCAGTTAATCTGATAGAACAGTCAATCAGTTAATCTGATAGAACAGTCAATCAGTTAATCTGATAGAACAGTCAATCAGTTAATCTTTGATAGAACAGTCAATCAGTTAATCTGATAGAACAGTCAATCAGTTAATCTTTGATAGAACAGTTAATGAGTTAATCTGATAGAACAGTCAATCAGTTAATCTGATAGAACAGTCAATCAGTTAATCTTTGATAGAACAGTCAATCAGTTAATCTGATAGAACAGTCAATCAGTTAATCTTTGATAGAACAGTCAATCAGTTAATCTGATAGAACAGTCAATCAGTTAATCTTTGATAGAACAGTCAATCAGTTAATCTTTGATAGAACAGTCAATCAGTTAATCTGATAGAACAGTCAATCAGTTAATCTGATAGAACAGTCAATCAGTTAATCTTTGATAGAACAGTCAATCAGTTAATCTTTGATAGAACAGTCAATCAGTTAATCTTTGATAGAACAGTCAATCAGTTAATCTTTGATAGAACAGTCAATCAGTTAATCTTTGATAGAACAGTCAATCAGTTAATCTTTGATAGAACAGTCAATCAGTTAATCTTTGATAGAACAGTCAATCAGTTAATCTTTGATAGAACAGTCAATCAGTTAATCTTTGATAGAACAGTCAATCAGTTAATCTGATAGAACAGTCAATCAGTTAATCTCTGATAGAACAGTCAATCAGTTAATCTGATAGAACAGTCAATCAGTTAATCTGATAGAACAGTCAATCAGTTAATCTGATAGAACAGTCAATCAGTTAATCTGATAGAACAGTCAATCAGTTAATCTTTGATAGAACAGGTAAGTAGCATTCTTAACCTAGTAATCATTATTTATTCTTTACCTATAACACTAGGTATTTGGCTCAAGAAATTATCAACAGTTTAACAAAAACAAATAGCTCCATCTTTGAACGATGCCGGGATGACTCCAGACATTTAAAATTAAAACCAGGATACAGCTTCCATCTATATGTCAGCCATCCTCCTGATGGCGATTACAAGGAATCATTGGCCATGTATGTAATATAATGTTACAATAGCTATGTATGTAATGTTACAGTAGCCACATATGTAATATAATGTTACAATAGTCATGCATGTAATATAATTTTTACAATAGTCATGTATGTAATATGATTCTACAATATGCATGGCCATGATGGATGTGACTCACAAGACCAACCTGAGTCACAAAGAGTCTTACCACATTACATTTAACTTTTACCATTGTGTGCTGCTGTGTGTCATTTTAGACATGCAGTCCTTGAAATATCTGACATGACTTTCTGCTTTGTCTTTATACAATAACTGATCTTTTCCCTCCATATTATATAATATAAGGCTACAGTAGCCATATAATGTTACAATAGCCATGTATGTAATGTTACAGTAGCCACATATGTAATATAATGTTACAATAGCCATGTATGTAATATAATGTTATACAGACCATGTATGTAATGTGATGTTGCAATAGACTTGCATGTAATGTAGGGTGTTTATAAACAGATGTGAGTGCACTGTGACATTGTAGACACCCTGGATAATGTTATGCTAGCCATGTATTTAATATGTTACACTGTTGTTCATTCATCACAAATTGATGATGACCATTTGTTACATCCACTTTATAAAATTCAATTAGAGGGCCATTTTTATGAGTTCATAGGTGAGTGAAAAGTCCTACAGTGGCCACAAAGGTTCTTGCACAGTTTGGGCAAGGATGACCACTTCCGATGATGTTGAATCAACTCTTAACTTTCTAGCTTACGTATGTTACACTATAATGTACAGTAATCTCAAATGGTGATACTCACAGAATCCCAAAACATGCTGCGTAAGATAGAAAGTGTATGTCAAGAAATGACTATCATAGTACTGAACAACTCAGTTGTACAGAGTATTACATGCATATACTGTACTGGTCATGGGGGGGGGTGTCCCAGAGAATGAAAGAACAGACATTGGTGGGCAATGCTGTGGTTGATCACATAGTATTAAGAAGAGATAGGGTCAACCTAATAAGGGCAGTCATTGGTTTACTACAGAGTGAAAACGACAATGCTGGAGGTGATTAAGTACAAAGAATAACAAATAGGGATAACCAAGGTTGAAAGGAGAAAGTGTGTCCTCTCTGGAAAGATCTAAAGAGCATTATGGTACATCCTCATAAGTAATCCTCTCTGCTCCAGCATCCATCCATATGCAAATTAAGTCCCTGTCAGATGTTGATCTTCATAACTTTCCAGAGAACACACACTTTCTGCTATTGTGTGTGAACTTTTCTTCAACAGGAAAGGCAGAAATTGTGTGTACAGTTTCTATTCACAGAGTATGATACAGTTAGAAATTCCTAAAATATGGTATAAGGATAGTTTAAAAGTTTCTATTCATGGAGTATGGTACAGTTAGCATTTCTTAAAATATGGTATGAGGATAGTTTAAAAGTTTCTACCTGGAACACACTTTCATCATTGAAGGGAAACTCTCGAAAGGTCCTTATTTTGTGTCATAAAATCCTTTCAGTACTGAGGACGCTCAAGTTGTTTAGAAACGTGAGTGCTACTTCTTTCATAACATGCACGTTAATATCTTTTGCAGTGCCGCTGTGTGCCAACAGGGTCCTAGACTTCTAGTTCAGGGTGCACAGAATAGAGCCACTGTCTTCTTTTCAGACATGTTGTAGGAGGTGACTAAGGAATGTTGGGGGATAACCTGACAAACTCTAACCTGTGTACAAAATTATTGTTACACCATGTTTAAATTTCTTACTTTTGTCTTCTATCAAATAATCCTGGTGAATGATGAGGAGATGCTGACTAGTGGACATTGCCGAATGAGAAGATGCAGGCTAGTGGACATTGCCGAATGAGAAGATGCAGGCTAGTGGACATTGCCGAATGAGGATATGCAGGCTAGTGGACATTGCCGAATGAGAAGATGCAGGCTAGTGGACATTGCCGAATGAGGATATGCAGGCTAGTGGACATTGCCAAATGAGGATATGCAGGCTAGTGGACATTGCCGAATGAGGAGATGCAGGCTAGTGGACATTGCCGAATGAGGAGATGCAGGCTAGTGGACATTGCCGAATGAGGATATGCAGGCTAGTGGACATTGCCAAATGAGGATATGCAGGCTAGTGGACATTGCCGAATGAGGAGATGCAGGCTAGTGGACATTGCCGAATGAGGATATGCAGGCTAGTGGACATTGCCGAATGAGGATATGCAGGCCAGTGGACATTGCCGAATGAGGATATGCAGGCCAGTGGACATTGCCGAATGAGGAGATGCAGGCCAATGGACATTGCCGAATGAGGATATGCAGGCTAGTGGACATTGCCGAATGAGGATATGCAGGCTGGTTTACATTGCCGAATGAGGATATGCAGGCTGGTGGACATTGCCGAATGAGGAGATGCAGGCTAGTGGACATTGCCGAATGAGAAGATGCAGGCTAGTGGACATTGCTGAATGAGGATATGCAGGCTAGGAGAATGGATATGACAGAAGAATGATGAGATATTTGGCCTAGAAGTGTGTGCTGTGCTTCTGACAGGATGTGGTAATGCTCGTGCACTGACATGCCTTCCTTCAGGGACTAAACTTGCATCCATAACCCCTCTCCCTTGCACAACCACACATTTGAGGCAACCTTACATGGTTCAACTGTGAAGAACCTGTGTGTGTGTTTGTCAGGCTGATGGCTATCAAGAGCCACCTATCATCATCTTAAGCAGTGAAACACATTGAGGTGTTGCATTCAGACCTTAAACAATATTTTATTTACAGGTACACATTTTGTAGACAGATTCAACATCACAATATTGGCAATATAAATCAAGAAAATTGCAGCAGAGCGGACAGAGTTTGTATCCTAATGCAGACATCTGTTTCATCGGCACAAAACTCTGCTTTTATTTAACAGTGATTTGATTCAACATTCCTTGTTTGATTTTGTTATAACTATGTAAAGCTTATTAATCACACTCCTCCCCAAATCCCCTTAGATTGAGGGCACACTGATGAAGGACATGACAGGGTCACATGGTGATGAAGGACATGACGGAGTTACATGTTGATGAAGGACATGACAGAGTCACATGGTGATGAAGGACATGACAGAGTCACATGGTGATGAAGGACATGACAGAGTCACATGGTGATGAAGGACATGACAGAGTTACATGGTGATGAAGGACATGACAGAGTTACATGGTGATAAAGGACATGACAGTTACATGGTGATGAAGGACATGACAGAGTTACATGGTGATGAAGGACATGACAGAGTCACATGGTGATGAAGGACATGACAGAGTTACATGGTGATGAAGGACATGACAGAGTTACATGGTGATGAAGGACATGACAGTCACATGGTGATGAAGGACATGACAGGGTCACATGGTGATGAAGGACATGACGGAGTTACATGGTGATGAAGGACATGACAGAGTTACATGGTGATGAAGGACATGACAGAGTTACATGGTGATGAAGGACATGACAGAGTTACATGGTGATGAAGGACATGACAGAATCACATGGTGATGAAGGACATGACAGAGTCACATGGTGATGAAGGACATGACAGAGTCACATGGTGATGAAGGACATGACAGAGTTACATGGTGATAAAGGACATGACAGTTACATGGTGATGAAGGACATGACAGAGTTACATGGTGATGAAGGACATGACAGAGTCACATGGTGATGAAGGACATGACAGAGTTACATGGTAATGAAGGACATGACAGTCACATGGTGATGAAGGACATGACAGGGTCACATGGTGATGAAGGACATGACGGAGTTACATGTTGATGAAGGACATGACAGAGTTACATGGTGATGAAGGACATGACAGAGTTACATGGTGATGAAGGACATGACAGAGTCACATGGTGATGAAGGACATGACAGAGTCACATGGTGATGAAGGACATGACAGAGTCACATGGTGATGAAGGACATGACAGAGTTACATGGTGATGAAGGACATGACAGAGTTACATGGTGATGAAGGACATGACAGAGTCACATGGAATGAGACTAAGATCGTATCTAGGGCAGAGACAAATGAAAAATCCTTGTCTATGGCCTATGCACCCGAGATTATGTAAATACTGTATATGGTCTATGGACTTCATCGAATGGTTTTTAAATTTTATATCCATTTTGGATATACATTTCTTATAATGCTTAATCATAGCTTATACATTTTACTTTGAGAACCCTTGATTGAGAAGTTTGTGATTTCCCTTTGCAGACCGTCAGAATTGACAGCCCAGCAGAGAGTAGACATAGAAGCAGGTGCCCATGATCCCAACTTCAGTGATGATATGTATGGTCTATTGAGATGTAAGAACGAACAAGGTCAGGGTCACATCTTTTTTTCTATACAATTTTTTTCCCATGAGTTAGTGTTGTATAGTACACTAGTTTTACATGTGAATTATACAGGAGATTACCCAGTGAGCAAGGTAAGGTCAATGTGATTAACTCAATACTCAAACAGGTTTACCAATTCAAATATTTAGGAACAATGATGGCATCAGATGGAAGAAGTTCAACGGAGATAAGAAACAAAGTAGGGCAGAAAAAGGCAGCTTTGCTAAAAAAAAAAAAATGAAGATCTTGAAAATTGGTAGCATATCCTATTCAAGATGTGACCATCAACACAGCATTTTCTGGTTTTAGTGATTTTCTAGGCAATATACATTCAGTAGTTTGCCATTGCTTTCTGAATGGTCTGGATGCACAATTGCCTGTGGTAGGATTCGAACCAAGTACCTTGGGTTCCATGTAATATGTCCCTGTCAATAAAAGTGAGGATGAGAGTTCTTCATAACTACAGTAGTTCTTACGTAGAACCCAGGTTTTTGAAGTTTCACTTGATGACAACTAACAGACTATCTCTAAAGGGCTATGGGGTGTAAACATGAAAAAATACAAATAACAATAAACAAGACAAAGGTGTAATGATCTACATAACACCAATCTAACACAGGGATGCGAGGCTTGGACATAAATAAAAGGATAATGGAAAATTAAAGGCAACAGAGATGTGATTCTATAGACAAATGGTGAGCGTATCATGGACAGATAGAAAAAGTAACCAGGAGGTGATGAAAGAGTCAAATGTGAGACTGTTAGTTATCAGAAATATTATCAGAAAGAGACAATCTTTATTACTTGGACAAGTTATGAGAGGGAATTCTCCAGAACTTAGTTCCAACAAGCAAGAGAGATTGAGGATGACAATGTTAGAAAATATTAGATAGTCTGATATCGTGGCAGGACAGTCTGATATCGTGGCATGAGTCTGATATCGTGGCATGAGTCTGATATAGTGGCATGAGTCTGATATCGTGGCATAAGTCTGATATCGTGGCATGACATAGTCTGATATCGTGGCATGGCATAGTCTGATATTATGGCACGAGTCTGATATCATGGCATGAGTCTGATATTGTGGCATGGCATAGTCTGATATCGTGGCATGAGTCTGATATCGTGGGATGAGTCTGATATTGTGGCATGGCATAGTCTGATATCGTGGCACGAGTCTGATATCGTGACATGAGTCTGATATTGTGGCATGGCATAGTCTGAAATCGTGGCACGAGTCTGATATCGTGGCATGAGTCTGATATTGTGGCATGGCACGTGGCATGAGTCTGATATCGTGGCAGGACAAAGAGTTAACCCCTATCCTAATAAAAGATATTGGACATATAGAACTATGATCGCCTATGTCAGTCGACATGGCACCTAATAATGATACAGGAGATGCAGCCTTATTGTGCTTAACTTTCCACATCCAACCAGCTTACTATAGGTTATCGGTATTGTGTATGTTTTTAATTAAAATATCCCAGTATCAACCTCTACTTCAGTACAGAGACATATTGAAATAGAATTATGGGAACAAGATGTCATGAATTGTCTTGCATGGAGGGAAAAGATCAGGAATTGTATAAAGACAAAGCAGAAAGTGATGTCAGATATTTAAAGGACTGCATGTATAAAATGACACACAGCAGCACATAATGGTACAAATTGAACATAATGTGGTAGACTCTTTGTGAGTCAGGTTGGTCTTGTGAGTCACATCCATCATGGCCATGTATCATAGCTTAGATTTATTATAGCACAGCAATAATATTATCGTCTGGAGAAATGGAAGCTGCCTACTGTTTTTTTAATGATGCCCACTGCCAATAGGTGCTTCAATCCTCATAAATTCATGAGAATGCAGACCAGAATTCCTGTGTTAATTTATGAATCATTTTATCAATGTATTGTGCTTCTTTTTCTGGGCAGTTCTAATCTTGTACATTTGTTTTCAAACTCCATCTCGCTGGCTGAAATAGTTCAGATAATGAAATGTGTTTTCCAGCTTGGTGGCAATATCTGCACCTTTTGACCTCACACATCCTACTTTAGCATGGCTTTTGACTTATGGTATAACCAAGTCCAAGCCTTCTTAGTCACCTCTTTCAATATTCATGGACAATCATAATGTTGCTATTATGAGCTTCTTTTTTTAGACCACAGCAACACTCGGGGAGCTTTGATCTTTAGTACCAACTTCTGCCATCTAAAGAGCTGCCATGATTCATTCTTGAAATCATCTGAATGGGCAGTTCGTGTAATTTGTAATTCGGGGTTTCCTCGCTCATTTCGGCACTCGCCTAACACCTGAACATTAAGAAAATTGTGTCAAACTCAGTGACAAAGTATGTTGTCGATATTGAGCAACTGGCCAAGACCATGCAAGGGCAAGGCTCCAATTCATAATAAAAAAAATTTCTTTTAAATCTTTCAAGAAACTATTTCTTTTAATGTTGTTAACAACTTTACACATATATATATATATATATATAAAATTATATATATATATATATATATATATGAATATCACTATATATTAATTAATTAAAATATAAAAATAAAATATATGGTAAAATAAAAATATTGGCGTCGACTTGTATAAAATGATATGTGATGTTGGTACTCTGAATAATTTGAAACCTTAAGTTGGCACACAGTTAGCAAAAGGTTACTGGCTCCTGGTCTAACCACTTAACTCAGTGGTGACTTAGCTGAGCTGCTAGTCTAACCACTTGACTCTGCTAATAGTCTAACCACTTATCTCAGCTGATGATCTAACCAATTAACTAGGTGATAGAAAACCATTGACTTTTCATCCCTTCTTAATTAGGTATGATTGAACTGACTGACCAGACCCCAGACCAAACATCAATTATGTCTGTGAAACGTGCCAATGAGGTTTGGGTAATGACATCGTCTGACAAGCTGCTCCGCTGGAATATTCTAGGACTCCAAGGTGCTGCATTGACACACTTCATAGATCCTATCTACCTGAGTTCCATAACTTTAGGTAATGATTATACTTCACTGTCCTTATGTAGACAAGTACTATAACTTTAGGTAACATTTTATTTCACCAACCATATCTACCTGAGTTACATAGATTTAGGGTACAATTTAAATCCCAGGCCATATCTACCTGAGTTACATAACTTTAGGTTACATTTTATTTCACCAACCATATCTACCTGAGTTACATAGATTTAGGGTACAATTTAATTCCCAGATCATATCTACCTGAGTTCCATACTTTAGGTAACATTTTATTTCACAGACATCTCTGCCTGAGTTACATAACTTAGGTTTGGCATTGTGATTAAGTCATTTGCCTTATGCTCAAGATGTTGTGGGTTTGATACCCGACAGTGATGTCTTGTTTGCATGTGCATTTTTTAAAGATTCATTGATATTATTGCTAGATCCACCTTTACCATTAAGCATAGGGATGGGGGCTTTCCAAGGCCAGATGTGTTGCCTCAGTTACACTATATCCTTGTTTATTAAGAATGTTTGATGATATTTATCCATTTTTATCCTTGGTTTTCCTATGACCCTGTAGGTAGGTAGGTTAATGAGTTTGCCTCTCTTTTGGAGAGGTGTGCCCCTTTCAACCAGCAGACAAAGTCCAATTAGGTTATATCAGGACACACCACTATAAAATATTAGAGGTAACAAAGACCCCAAAATTAGTATATATAAGCAATCTGACTCTGTAACCTGATCATGTTTTATTATATGCTCTTGTAGGGAGTTGGGTATATACCATCATAGGTGTCAATTAGTACAGAATTTCCATATTGATACAGATTTCAGACCCAAAAATAACCCCCCCCCCCCCACCCAAACGTGGGGATTGCTAACCCATTGCTAACGTGGGCATTTTTATCACACAAGCACATATTGAATGTATTGATACGCCACCTCAATAATTTGGGGGGGGGGGATTGGGTGTTAAATATGGATGTTTCTATTGAATTACGGAATTACATTTTTTAAAATGCAGATTTATGGAAAAATGAGTTGACAGTTATGATTCCATTTGCATAAGATGTCCAAATGATAGTAGTTGCCGTCTCTTGAAATATTCAATACATAATATAATTCCTATTCTATTTCTGATGTCATCATTTCATAACCTGCGTAATTTGCTAACACTGACAACCTTTTTGCCTAGCATTCCATTTCATACGTTATTATCTTTCTATTATGTGAAGATGTCATTGTCCAAGACTGGTACTGGTAACCGAATATTGGTAGAAAAACACTCATAATTTGTTGTTTTATTTTGATCTTGATCACCAGATGTTGAATTAAGGATGACAGCTGATATGCCATTTTGTTCACCTTTTGACATCTCGTTTTATGTCTGTTAAGACTTGAATATCTTATATTACTGGGAAATAGTCAATATGGCAACTTAGTGTAATAAATTTGGATGATTAATTAATATGTACTCACTCTTATGTTATGTTTATATTTAACTGCCACGTGAACATCAATAGTGCTGTTCTTACTCGTTGTATTTGTTGTGAATGTATTCTTGATGATAGCCCTTTGGTCAAAACGTCAATTTGCGTGTGTTTTGTGTGTTTCCAGTATTAACAAAAGTTCATTACCCTGTTTCATGTTTTATCTCATAATTTTAGAGAATGTATTAATTGTGATATTTGAAGTGATCATTCAAGGATGAAACTGACAGGTTCTAGCAAACTGGTAGGGGATTTGAGTGTTTATCTTCTCTAGATATTGTGCAAGTACTTAAAGAAAATCTAACTTAATGAGAATGTATACTAGACATCAGGAAGAGCATGCAACATGAGAATAGAAACATCAAGAGGCAGAGGAAGACCAAGATGAAGGTTCCATAGCCAAAAACCGATTGTAATTCCAGATACATAAATTAGATAGATAGATATATTGTGAAAGAGTTTTAAACTAGCACTTCAGCAGCAGAATAATGCTGAGCAACTGTCCTGAATTTGTCCTGATTACAACGTCACTAATTCTGATCAAATAAGTATATTCTTTTAACAGATCTTCAATAATATTTTCAACCGCAGGTTTCAATCCTGCCAATGACCATGGTCACCTAAGCCGTGCCGTCTGCTGCCGTGTGTACAACACCCTTTCAGATCAACTGCCAGAGCCCTATATAATAAACCACCCAGCTTTGAGCTTCATTCAAGCCCAAAAAGATGCTGACAAGGAGCAGACAATTTCCCAGGACAGCATCAACAGGAATGCCAATGACAAAATAGTTGAGGTCACTGAAGGATTAACTGGACGAAGTCATCAGTTGTAAGCATACTACATATATTTGATCATTTGCGCTTATTACATATGTTCTGTTATAGTAACAGCTCCCATTTGTTGTAATATAAACTACCTCCATAGGTTCTGTCATAAAAACAGCTCCCATAAGTTGTGTCATATAAACAGCTTTCATAAGTTGTGTCATATAAACAGCTTTCATAAGTTCTGTCATATAAACAGCTTTCATAAGTTCTGTCATATAAACTACCCATAAGTTCTGTCATATAAACTACCCATAAGTTCTGTCATATAAACTACCCCCATAAGTTCTGTCATATAAACAGCTCCCATAAGTTCTGTCATATAAATTACCCATAAGTTCTGTCATATAAACTATTCATAAGTTTTGTAATATAAACTACCCATAAGTTCTGTCATATAACCTACCCATAAGTTCTGTCATATAAATTACCCATAAGTTCTGGCATATAAATTACCCACCCATAAGTTCTGTCATATAAACTACCCATAAGTTCTGTCATATAAACTACCCCCATAAGTTATGTCATATAAACAGCTCCCATAAGTTCTGTCATATAAATTACCCATAAGTTCTGGCATATAAATTACCCACCCATAAGTTCTGGCATATAAATTACCAACCCATAAGGTCTGTCATATAAACAGCTCCCATAAGTTCTGTCATATAAACAGCTCCCATAAGTTCTGTCATATAAATTACCCATAAGTTCTGTCATATAAACAGCTCCCATAAGTTCTGGCATATAAACAGCTTTCATAAGTTCTGTCATATAAACAGCTCCCATAAGTTCTGTCATATAAACTACACATGAGTTCTGTCATATAAACATTTTTCATAAGTTCTGTCATATAAACATGATATTCACTGTCAAACAACTACAGGAAAAGTGTCTTCTTTTTCGACCTCTTGTTCACCGACGATTGTGCACTAAATGCTACCAGTCTGAAAGTCATGCAGAATAGAATGGACCTCTTTTATTTGACCTGTGATGCATTCGGTCTCACTATCAGCACTGTGAAGACTTTTGTATTGTATCAACCAGCACCAGGTGTCCCCTACACAGAACCAGTGATCACAGTAAAGGGGCAAAAACTTAATATTGCCAACAAGTTTGTATATCTCGGCAGCATCCTATCGCAAACTGCGACAATTGACGAGGAGGTTGCCCTGCGTATTGCTCGTGCCAGTGCAGCATTCGGACCCTTTGTGCCAACATCTGGATCAGGCGTGATCTCAGTTTAACAACTAAGTTGGACGTGTAAAGTGCAGTGGTTCTAACAACACTGCTTTATGTTTCGTCTTGCTGGACTGTCTATGTGAGACACGCTTGACAGCTTAACTCTTTTCACCTTTGGTGCCTATGAAACCTCATGGGAGTACGTTGGCAGGATCGAGTACCAGACACAGAAATCCTTCAGAATTCCCATATGCAAAGCATCCATGCCCTGCTGACTAGATCCCAACTCCGCTGGACTGGCCACATTGTCCGTATGCCAGACAAGTGCCTTCCACAGAGATTATTCTATGGGGAGCTGTGCGAAGGTAAACGTTCAAGCAGAGGGCAGAAAAAGCGCTTCAAGGATCACCTAGAAAACTCTCTCGAGCACTGCAGCATCGATCCTACCTCTTGTGAGACCACAGCACTTGATTGCTCAGCCTGGCACACCCAGATCACTGCTGGCTTCATGAAATTTAAAAAAGAAAGAACACTGCGGGCAATCTACAAGCGCAAGAAGCGGAAGGACAAATCCGAAAATAATCCTACCCCGAACCTTCAGCACTCCTGCATGCACTGCAATAGAACTTTCCGTGCATGAATCAAAACTTATCGGACATCTACGAGCTCACAAGCCAAATTAGACAGTTACCAATCAAGAATCAATTTATTATTATTTATTTTTTTCATCGCATTTTATTGTTTTTCATGCCATGCTCATCTTCACTGGCGAAGGAGGAACATCATCATCAACATATAAACAGCTCTCACAAGTTCTGACATATAAACAGCATAAGTTCTATCATGTAAACAGCTCTCACAAGTTCTGACATATCAACAGCATAAGTTCTATCACGTAAACAGCTCCCATAAGTTCTGGCAGATTATCAAGAGATGATGGTGCTCTTGATGTACAATAAAGTATACAAATAAAACACATTGAAATAGTCTCATTTTGATAACTACACATCTCACCGGATAACTACACATCTCACTGGATAACTACACATCTCACTGGATAACTACACATCTCACCATATTGAAGTTATTTAATCATATGTGCTTTGTGATCATATGTATGTCAACAGTAGATACTTCCAAATAGTCAAAAGCTTTGATATGGTTAGATGCTTACATTCAAATGTGGAGGAATATGTCTTCAAAAATACTAATTCAGGGTGAAAATAATATGGCCACTGTCTTCTATTCAGGCATGCTGTAGGAGGCAACTCTAGCCTGGACTTCTAGTTCAGGATGTAAAGAAAATGGTCACATTCTTCTATCCAGATATATCATAGAAGACGACTAAAAAAAATGGATGGAGATATGCTCGAAAACCTGGGATCTGTAAAAAATAACTATTGTGACTGTATGTCTTGTCTCAATTTCTTACTTTTGTTTTTGGGGAAACAGTCAACATGGATGACAAAGAGATGCAGTGGACATTGCACCTTTCTCCTTTTGTGACAGACTCCTAAGTGGCGGATAATGCAAAGTGTGCCATCACTACAGATGGATCAACAGATAGTGACGGAAGAATGATGAAAAAACATGTACTTTATTATCGTGCTTATTCTAAGGTTGCACATGGATGGCTCATACTATATGCTGCGCTCCTGGTGGAATATGGTAATCTTGGGATACTGCGGCACTGGAATGTCTCCCTTCAGAGACTATACATGCATCCATCCATAACTAAACATGCACACCCCTCAGCACAATCATGTTATCGGCACTTATCATCATTATCATGTGTTGAGCTACCTTCTCACAGCTAAAGGGATTACTAATCATCATCCAATAATTATTTGTTATCTTCTATGCCCACATTATGAAATTTTATGAGATTATCCTGCAATTATCTATCATCTACAGATCCCCATTTCAAGTATCCACTATCAGTTTAATAAGCCGCCAATGCAAGGCTGGACAACATTTCAAATGGTTCAAAGATATCTGTTCAAGTAGCGGGAAACATCACGAACAAGTTTTTGCAAACAAATCTCAGCTGGAGGTCAAGGCTATGGCCAGTAAGTACCAGGCAGCAAAGAAAGCCTTCATGGCTCATTGTCTGGAAGCTGGCATTGGTAAATGGATACATGCACCTCCAGAACTCAGCATCTTCAATAAATGACATTTATAATGGTATTTTCACTTGGTATTTTCACAACATTGTTGTATTAATAAATAATAGATGGTCATCCATGCAGTCTCTGATTTAAATCATCATTTGGGGGGGGGGGGGGAGGAAATTGTAAACAAGACCTGTTATATATCCAGTTTAGGATGTTGCAACCATCCCTGCATTTTTGGCTGTGATGAATTTCTAGGCTATAGTTAACATAACCATCAACCCATTTGTGAATTTCTAGGCTATAGTTAACATAATCATCAACCCATTTGTGAATTTCTAGGCTATAGTTAACATAACCATCAACCCATTTGTGAATTTCTAGGCTATAGTTAACATAACCATCAACCCATTTGTGAATTTCTAGGCTATAGTTAACATAACCATCAACCCATTTGTGAATTTCTAGGCTATAGTTAACATAACCATCAACCCATTTGTTGAATTTCTAGGCTATAGTTAACATAACCATCAACCCATTTGTTGAATTTCTAGGCTATAGTTAACATAATCATCAACCCATTTGTGAATTTCTAGGCTATAGTTAACATAACCATCAACCCATTTGTGAATTTCTAGGCTATAGTTAACATAACCATCAACCCATTTGTGAATTTCTAGGCTATAGTTAACATAATCATCAACCCATTTGTGAATTTCTAGGCTATAGTTAACATAACCATCAACCCATTTGTGAATTTCTAGGCTATAGTTAACATAACCATCAACCCATTTGTGAATTTCTAGGCTATAGTTAACATAACCATCAACCCATTTGTGAATTTCTAGGCTATAGTTAACATAACCATCAACCCATTTGTGAATTTCTAGGCTATAGTTAACATAACCATCAACCCATTTGTGAATTTCTAGGCTATAGTTAACATAACCATCAACCCATTTGTGAATTTCTAGGCTATAGTTAACATAACCATCAACCCATTTGTGAATTTCTAGGCTATAGTTAACATAACCATCAACCCATTTGTGAATTTCTAGGCTATAGTTAACATAACCATCAACCCATTTGTGAATTTCTAGGCTATAGTTAACATAACCATCAACCCATTTGTGAATTTCTAGGCTATAGTTAACATAACCATCAACCCATTTGTGAATTTCTAGGCTATAGTTAACATAACCATCAACCCATTTGTGAATTTCTAGGCTATAGTTAACATAACCATCAACCCATTTGTGAATTTCTACGCACCAGCTAACACATTACAGTCAACCCAATGTTTTTGGACTCTGTGAATTTCTAGATAATGGTTAACATTACAATCAACCCTGTGTGGATTTTCTAGGCAATCGTTAATTTTACAATCAACCCAACATGTTTGAGCTTGATGAATTTCTAGGCAATAATTACATTCAGTAAACTTCTGAATGGTCCAGCTGCCAAAGTAAGTTTCTGAATGGTCCAGCTGCCACAGTAAGTTTCTGAATGGTCCAGCTGCCAAAGTAAGCTTCTGAATGGTCCAGCTGCCAAAGTAAGTTTTTGAATTGTCCAGCTGCCAAAGTAAATTTCTGAATGGTCCAGCTGCCAAAGTAAGCTTCTGAATGGTCCAGCTGTCAAAGTAAGTTTCTGAATGGTCCAGCTGCCAAAGTAAGTTTCTGAATGGCCTAGCTGCCAAATTAGCATTGGTTTTAAACTCGAGATATTTAGATATTCATCATCAAATGCTGTCTCCACAACACAGGTTGGCTGCAACAGACCTCCAATGTTCTCTGTCTCTTGCTTAAGTGGTACACTCTGCTATACCAACCTGTCCATCTTATGATGTTTCACCTACTTGTATCTTTACCTACCTCTTTCTCATATCCCGTTAATTCAACCCTCAAGTAATGTCTTCATCAAGGTGTCCTCAATTAATGTGTCCAAAATACTTTATTTGTTTGATCTTTATTTCCTTCAGCAGATCTTTTTTTCATACCTCAGAACCTCTCTGTTCATTCTCTTCTCTTTCCATGCAGTTCTCTCTATTCTTCTATTTATCCACATCTCAAAGGCATCAATTGTGTCTTCTAGTTGTCCATGTTTCTGAGCCATACATTAATATAGAATAGAGGTAGCATTTTATAATTCTAATTTTCAGTTTTTAATTTGTTTAAATTTTCATATTTTCCTTATGTCATTAAAATATTAAGAAGTAAAAGGGGAATATAAATAAAGAAAATGTCTAAAAGTACTTTCAATGACATGAGGAAAATATTCATGTCTAAACAAATTGAAACAAGCTCAATATGAGAATTATAAAATGCTACATCTATTCTATATTAATGTATGGCTCAGAAACATGGAAAATAAGCAAACAATTAGGAGACATAATTGATGCCTTTGAGACCTGGATATAAACAACAGGGAGAACTTCACGGAAAGAGAAGAAAATGAACATAGATGTTCTAACAATGTTTCATATGAAGAAAGAATTATTAAAGGAAACAAAAATCAAAGACATGGCACTGTATCGAAGACGTTACTTGAGGGTGGAGATAGCAGAGATACAATTGGGAGAATAACATCACAATATGGACAGATTACAGTCTAGCAGACTGCACTACCAAGACAAGGGATGTTGGAGGTCCATTGTAGGCAAACTTTGTTGCGACAACACCATTTAATAAATGATATTCAGATTTAACAGACAAAAATTTAAAATAAAAGAGTGTAATATGATTCATGTCTTGGCTTGAACCTGTAACTGGATTGATGTCCTGACTTGACTCTGTAACCGGAATCATGTCCTGACTTGATCATGTAACTGAATTCATGTTTTGACTCAATCCTGTAACTGGATTCATGTTTTGACTCAATCCTGTAACTGAATTCATGTTTTGACTCAATCCTGTAACTGGATTCATGTTTTGACTCAATCCTGTAACTGAATTCATGTTTTGACTCAATCCTGTAACTGGATTCATGTTTTGACTCTATCATGTACTTAGATTCATATCTTGACTTGATCCTGTAACTGGATTCATGTTTTTACTTTATTTTATAACTGGATTCATGTTTTGACGTTATTTTATAACTGGATTCATGTTTTTATTTGTTCCTCTAACTAGATTTGTGGTGTTTTTTTTATTTGATCCAGGGTCGATACCGTGATAGATATTTTGATTTTATCCTGTAACTGGATTCATGTTTTGATTTAATCCTGTATCATGTTACAAAACAACATTCAATTTTTCTATGTTTTATCCAGCTTCCAATTACATAGTTGAAAATAAAATGTTCATTTGAAGAACTAAATGAATATATTGTCATCTGTTTTTATTGCTGTCTCCTTCACCTTACAGCTAAGGTAAGCTATTCATTCTTCAGTGCCATATAATTTTAGGATAACATTGTGAAGGTTTGTGATCTCCAATGCCAGTCGGAATAGTAGAAGACTGAGAATAGAGTTAGGACAAGAGTTTGTTTGTTGGTCTATTATCTCCTTTTGACTAGCATTAATCTTCCTACTGTCCCTTTTGTTGGTTTCTTCTTATTCTGTTAGTCTATGCTGTCTGCCGTTCGTTATCATGTCTTTCCACAGGCTTCTATTTCGTGTGCTGTCAATAATTTATTCATATGGTCGATACTGTGTGGCATCATGTCTTTCCACAGGCGTCTATTTCGTGTGCTGTCAATAATTTATTCATATGGTCGATACTGCGTGGCATCATGTCTTTCCACAGGCTTCTATTTCGTGTACTGTCAATCATTTCTAATACCAATGCTCTCCCATGCCACAATACTAGGTTGTCAAGCATCTCTCTTGGTCTTCTCCTACCCTTCTTGCTCTTCAATTTGCCTGTTGTTACAATGTGTTTCATCTCTTCTCACGACTATCACAAAAAAATGTGAACTGTTTCTTTCTGATGCTGTTAAGAAGCTCTCTTTTTGAATTAACTTATTTCAAGATAGTCATTATACTTTTTTGTTTTTCCATGGAGTTCTTTATTATCATCAAGTGCTGTCTCTGCAATGAAGGTTGGGTGCAACGGGCCTCCAACATCACATCTCTTGCGTTTGTCTGGTGCACTCTGCTAAACCTGTCGATCTCATGATGTTTCTCTCCCACTTGTATCTCTGTCCACCTCACCTCCCCTCAATTCTACCTTCAAGTAAGGTCTTCAACAGTGTGTCATGACGTTTAATATATCTAAAATCCTTTTTTTGTGGATCTGTCTTTTCTTCAATAATTCTTTTTTCATACGTGTGTTGCTAGAACCTCTTTGTTTTTAACATTCTTCTATAAAATATAATTTTTCACTATTCTATATAATTTTTCACTATTCTATATAATTTTTCACTATTCTATATAATTTTTCACTACTCTGCTGAGCGTCCAAGATTCACTTCCATATATGGTGTGTTTTAATCCTCAAGAATTATGAGCAATAGAGCTCTTGTAAAATACGTGGTTTGTCTAGAGCTTGATTTTATACCCATACAACTCCCAGCAGTGCTTTGAGACTACTCTGTTCTATTCATAGATGGGGGAAAGGAACAAATGTAATTGTACAGATGGGGGAATGATACAAATGTAATTGTACAGATAGGGGAATGATACAAATGTAATTGTACAGATGGGGGAATGATACAAATGTAATTGTACAGATGGGGGAATGATACAAATGTAATTGTACAGATGGGGGAATGATACAAATGTAATTGTCCAGATGGGGGAATGATACAAATGTAATTGTACAGATAGAGGAATGATACAAATGTAATTGTACAGACAGGGGAAAGGTACAAATGTAATTCTACAGACAGGGGAATGGTACAAATGTAATTGTACAGATAGGGGAATGATACAAATGTAATTGTACAGATGGGGGAATGATACAAATGTAATTGTACAGATGGGGGAATGATACAAATGTAATTGTACAGATGGGGGAATGATACAAATGTAATTGTCCAGATGGGGGAATGATACAAATGTAATTGTACAGATAGAGGAATGGTACAAATGTAATTGTACAGACAGGGGAAAGGTACAAATGTAATTCTACAGACAGGGGAATGGTACAAATGTAATTGTACAGATAGGGGAAATCTACAAATGTAATTGTACAGATGAAAGTTCTTTCACTCTCTGAACACTTTGCTGACCAATTCCAACAACTGTCGAATTTCCATTACAAATCCTTGGTGACCAATTTCAAAACAACTGTCGAAATGATGCATCCCTGGTTTATGATTTGACTTTGTTTTTTGCTCGTATGTGCCGAAGGTTGATCAATTTTCCATCTATCTAATTCTTTTCAATATAGGATGTCTACCCCTAAGTCCTGATCTCTGAAAGCATCATCGAATGTAGCAGAGAACATGGTGCTAAACAAGGTGGATGCTAATACACATCCTTGTTTAACTCCATATGAGATTGGTAAAGTTCCAGATAACTCCATTATCCTGAATTCTAGTTCGCATTCCATCATGCAATTGCTGCACCATTGTGATACATTTCTTTGAGCAACTATATTTTGCTATAATGTTTTACAGACCATCTCTACTTACTGTGTCAAATGTTTTTGTTAAGTCTGTGAATGCTGTGTTCAGGTCACATTGTTGTTCTTGATATTTTTTTTTGAAGTTGTCTTTCAGCAAAGACCATATCAATTGTTCCACGCTTTTTTCTGAAACCACATTGGCTTTTGGGTAATAATCCTTCTTGATTCTTGATTAGAAACTGGCTTCACAGTATGCGGGACATTCCCATAAATGCTCCGCCCTCCGTTCCAGCAGCCATCCCAGTGTATGTAGACTCAAGAGTTCCGGTCATATGTTGAATGTATGATCTTTGGAGACTTTCCAAAACATTTACATTTCCTCCCCTTACCTCTAGATACTCCCATTTCTAACATTCTCTGTATGTGTAATTCTCAACCTCATTGACATCATCTTCATCTTGAAATGAATTTATTACTGCTTTCATTAAGTCTGCTTTATCTCTTCTCAGCATTGTGCCGTCTATCGCCGCATTGCCTGCCAATAAGTCGGCTCTCTCGTTTTCTCTGACTCCAGCATGACAAGGGCGGTATATCCATGTAATGCTCTGGACAACTGAGTTGATCAATAAGTCCCACCATATTAATCCTTCGTTAAGATGAAATGTAAGACAGTTCAAAAGGATTCTGGGAAATATCTTTCCTGTGATGGAGAGCAGAGAAATGCCTCAATGATTATTAGAGGATTAGCAGCTCCCTTTGCATTTATATCGGTGTATAATTGTTGCATCCCTGAAAGTTTGTGAAAGTTTCATTTTTCCATGACTTTTGGAAAATCATATGAAGTTTCTCAATTAACTTTGTACCACCATACTTATATATTTCTATTAGTATTGACATCAGATAAATAATACCGTTTATGGGAGATAGCACACCTATAATCACATGCATGGAGGACATCATCTCCATAATATCATTTATGGGAGATAGCACACCTATAATCACATGCATGGAAGACATCATCTCCATAATATCATTTATGGGAGATATCATATCTATAATACTGTCAAATCCCATTATATTAACTTGCTCCAGAACAACAAAATATGTACCGGTATGTAAAAAAAAGAAATACATTATATACGATATAAATAGTAAATATAATTGGGGATTTTGAAAAGTGTTGTTATATAGAGAACTTTGTTACAAAACGATACGTTATAGTGGGATTCTTCTGCATCATGATCTATGCATGGGAGATATCAGTCTACAATCCCATATATGTACCTGGGAAGAGGATAAGGGGCAGACCAAGAAGACGATGGACTGACGACATTAAAGATAACATGAATGCATCGCTAGAAAATGCAAGCCACATCGCCCAAGACAGAGAGAGGTTCAGAGAGTTCATTGGGAAGACAACGTTCTGGAAGGAATACGTCACATGACACATATCTACAATACCATGCATGGGAGACATCACATCTACAATACCATTTATTTAAGACATCGGAACTATAATACCATTTATGTAAGACATTAGATATATACAGAAGGATCTCATGTTCAAATTTTCACTGACTATCTGTGTTTGAGTGGTGTTTGTGGTATTCTAAGTTTATACAAGTAAATTTAAGTAGGAAGTCAGAGGACAATTTTTAAAAATTCTTGAGACTAACAGGAATTGAACCAGTCCATTCTACGGCACCAAATCGCCTAGCAACAATTGCACACGCGTTTTTCAGTACTTGACTAACCGCATCTCCAAAAAAAGATGTGATTTCATCAAGCCATTCAAATCGTGCACACAAAGTCACCCGAACGGACCAATCGAGACAAGGACTATTACAACAACAACAAACATCCCGTACAGGTATTGAAATATCCTCAGTAACAACAAACACATAACATAATATCCGTATTAGTTATACAAGGGCCGATAGGTCTTCTTGTAAACATGGATAACATATATAGACAATACAATTTTGCTTCAAATAATTGTTTATACAAGTAAATTTAAGTAGGAGGCCAGAGGACAATTTTTTGAACAATTATTTGTATAAACAATTATTTGAAGCAAAATTGTATTGTCTATATATGTTATCCATGTTTACAAGAAGACCTATCGGCCCTTGTATAACTAATACGGATATTATGTTATGTGTTTGTTGTTACTGAGGATATTTCAATACCTGTACGGGATGTTTGTTGTTGTTGTAATAGTCCTTGTCTCGATTGGTCCGTTCGGGTGACTTTGTGTGCACGATTTGAATGGCTTGATGAAATCACATCTTTTTTTTGGAGATGCGGTTAGTCAAGTACTGAAAAACTCATGTGCAATTGTTGCTAGGCGATTTGGTGCCGTAGAACGGACTGGTTCAATTCCCCTTAGTCTCAGGTATTCTAAGTTGGGGGATGTAAGAGAGGAAGAAAGTAATAAATCACCAGTCAGGAACAGACCAAAGCACTGAAATTAGTGCGGATGGACTGGGTGTTTTAGGTGAATGACCTTGTTTTTCATTACCTGACTTTAGATTAAGCAACACATTTGGTCCTTCGACAATACAGTCCTGTAGACTCATTGGGATAATAGTTCTTCTAAAGTGATGTAGTCTAACATTTTCCATGATTTTCATTGGCTGTTAACGCAAAATATACATGCAGTGACCAATGAAAATCACAGGAAAATTAAAATTGTCTCAGTTTAGGATATATCGGCATGAGTATTGTTCAGCAATTCAGGAATCAATACATTGTAAGAGACAATGCTTGACGGTAAGCAGGGTAAGGGAGGACTCAGGGACTCCTTTAACTGATGACTATGAATCATTCCAATGAATCTTAAGGTCTTATATTTGTTGAGGGCCACTGAGTAACTCCAGAAATCCAAATATCTATAACACTATAATCCCCCTGTTACTAAAAGAAACCACGTGTCAACACTTCCCTTTCACATCCCTAAAGTAAAGACAAAATGAAAGTCGGATAACAAAACAATACATAGAAATGTATATCCCTTTCCATCACTAAGATAGAAAAGGTGTAAAGATTTCGCTAAAAACTACAATGAAGGTCAAAGATGTCTAACCACAAGGCACAGGCACACCATTCTCTGGTCCTTGAAACCCAATGACCACCTCATATGAAACACTGTAAAAGGAACATGATAGATTGTAATAATTGTCCATAACCATAAAATGATATTCAGTTATTACAGACATGTCCTGAATGTCAGTTCCTGCCAATTCATTATAACGGAATTTCACTGTAATACTATTTGTAATTTCAATCAATCAATAAACCCGTAACCCTTCAGGGCCGTAGTGGTACCACATTGGATGCCTCAGCACACAGGGTCCTCCAGCGAATTTTATCCTCAGCGATGCGGATGAGTGTGGAAATATCTTGCCCATATCATTCCTTGATGTTGTCTGTCCATGCCTTTATTTACCCTCCTTTGTGATTTAGTGGTCAGTGATTATTTGAATCTGACAGAGGTACACTCTGGACATCCCAGTTAGAGTTCTTTCTCTTTCAGCAGCTGACAAAAGGTAATGCTGATGGATCCTGTAGTGCATTGATTGTATATTTTCCTTGTCCTACCTCTTCAATTGTCTCTCTTCTATATTCTTGAATTGTACTTACGTAAAAAAACAGGTTTATATAATCACTACAATCAGACACGACAGAATATAACTAAAAAGTAGTGAGTAATGATGTGCACACAAGAAAATATACAAATTACAATACACAAATCATATTCAACGTTTCAACCAAAAGGTCTTATCAAGATACACACAAAACATCCATAAGTCGTCTTTCCCACCCCCGTTTTTTAAAGGAAATTTAACTTTTAGCACTAGGAACAGGCACAAGCAACCCCCACCAAATCCTCCCCACCCTTCTTTCCCGGTGATTTTTCTGGGGGGTGGGCGCTCTTAAGGAAAACCTATCTATGGTCCTACGTGCAATTCCACAGATGTCCCAAACAGACTGGACATCCCAACTAGACTGGACAGCTTACCTGGAATTTCACAACTAGATTGGACAGCGTACGTGCAATTCCGCAGATTTCCCAGCTAGACTGAACAGCATCCCTTTTTCAATTCCACAGTTTTCCCAACTAGACTGGACATCCCAATTAGACTGGACATCCCAACTAGACTGGACATCCCAACTAGACTGGACATCCCAAGTAGACTGGACATCCCAACTGGACTGGATAGCCTACGTGCAATTTCACAGATTTCCAAACTAGACTGGACAGCATCCCTTTTAAAAAAAAATACAAATGACAGGACACAATCATACAAATAGCAGTACATAAGGCAAAATCGAGTTCTCGGCCAAATGGCTTATATCAAGATAACATTCACATTTACATTAAAAAAACGAGTAGGAGCGGCACAAACAACGTGTCCCAGCGAAATCTGTAAATGGTCGGACGGTTAGGAACAAGAAATACATTTAAAAAACGTAAATGCATGTGGAAACGAGACGAAAAAGAGATGACGTAAATGACAAAACAAAATGAATAAAACGAGGGCTACACCAACCGACTAAACTAATTAATGCTGGGAATTAAATACAAAGGCTTGAGGGTACCAAACTTTAAAATAAACCGATTTTTAAGAGAGTACCTAGATCTATCATCAGTGGTGCAGAATCTGATAGCGGTTATTGTTGAAGTATATGGCGACAGGTGTAGGTTTTCTGTGTTTGATGGCACGAATACGGTTACAGAAGCGGTCGCTCAATCTTAAGCCAGTTTCACCGATATACTGCTTACCACAGCGTTTACATATGATAACGTAAATGACATTACGGGATTCACATGTAAAGGCTTCATAGATAGTGAAAGTGGCTTTATCAAGTGAAACAGTACGCATCTGAAACATATAAGGGAATGTGTAGCATCGAATGCGTTTGCAACAGTACCAAAATGGTCAGGAACCGATGACCTGTCATGTGAACCAAGATATCCTTGATATTTTTCGCGCCTATAGGCAACCAGAAGCAAGTCCTGAAAAACGGCACGAGTGTGAGGATCAGACTGGAGAAGGGAATAATGCTTGAGCAAGATACGCCGGAAGGTAGAATTATATTGATGTAAGGTAGAGGCAGGTTTAACTCTATCAGAGGAGAAGAAAGAAGCATGGGAATAAGTCACGGTATCGAAGCGAGATAACTGACGTACACGAAGCCAAGTCCATGAAAGGATAATGTCAGGAAACGAGAGCCTGCGAAAGAAATCATTCATCTCAGAGGATTTCTCAATAAAGTTATTATCATCACTACATAAACGACGAAGAAGTTGGAAGAATGGCAGAGAGTTGTGACAAGCTGGAAGATGAGAAAAAGTGTAGGATGAGAAAAAGCAGTAAACAGAACAAGAAGAGATCATGTGAGGAATGAAGAGATTACAAGAACTGCTGGACAAGCAATCAAATATGTCATAGCTTGAAAACCGATCGTCATTCTCTTATTCGTTTTCAGCGTTCATTCTCAAACTCCCACTGGATCTCTCTTGCAGCAGAATTATGATCCTACTAGATTTCCAGCAGGATGTAATCCAGAGAATGGAAATACGTTGTGTCTCCGTGTTACCTGCACCAATGGCCCGACATATGCGTCTTCTCATTCAATCCTCCGACGCCCTACAGCAAAGCAGTGTAAAAAATACAAACAGCTTGATAGAGATATACGTTTGAGGAATTTTATGAGGAATTTGGAAAATTCCTAACCTTTTGTGCACCATTTGGAACATCTTGTTTAAGGTGCAGAACCTTAGATCGACTGTTTTACTAGATAATAATGGTGTATAAATACAATTTAAATATAGATTCAATTATTTTCAAATACACCCGAAGCGTCTATTGCTGTGTTGGGTGAAGAACGTTTGAAGCTAGACTGTTCCAGAATCCAGTATTATGTATGAAGCAGTCAGTGGTAGGTGGCACATCACGGCCTATGGCTACAGAGATTGCAATGTATATCAGATAATATCAAATTTTAATGTGTTTGTTGGAGAAATTGTCGTAGTAATTTGTTGTGTTCCATCTGTTCGATAGAGATAAGGTAGAAGGTAGATGTAAAATTTCATCTACTAAAATAGGTCTAATATTTTGTGTAACAAAGTAGGTATAGCATTTTGTATACCAATTAGACGTGACATTTCGTGTACTACATTAGATGTGATGTTTCCTAAACTAAAGTAAATGTGACATTTCAGAAACTAAAGTTCATGTCACATTTCATGGCATTTTATAAACCGAATAAGATGTGACATTTCATACACTTAAGTATATGTGACGTTTCCTTAAGTGTGACATTCTGTAAAAGTGACATTTGAAACACTAAAGTACATGCCACTTTCATGTACATGTCACATTCTGTAAAAGTGACATTTGAAACACTAAAGTACATGCCACTTTCATGTACATGTCACATTCTGTAAAAGTGACATTTGGAACACTAAAGTACATGCCACTTTCATGTACATGTCACGTTCTGTAAAAGTGACATTTGGAACACTAAAGTACATGCCACTTTCATGTACATGTCACATTCTGTAAAAGTGATATTTGGAACACTAAAGTACATGCCACTTTCATGTACATGTCACATTCTGTAAAAGTGACATTTGAAACACTAAAGTACATGACACTTACATGTACATGTCACATTCTACGTACTAAAGTAAATGTAACATCCGTATCTCCGTATAGGTATTCTTGTCTTTGAATAAATGTTTTAGTGTAAGGTAACAACCTTAACAGGAAGTGGCTGTAGTAACACAGGGCAAATACCAAGATAAACAAAAATAGGTAGAAGTGACGTCGTTAGGTTGTTTTATGTCTTATTTTGGTAACACTTCTATCTATTTTTGTTTATCTTTTTATTCTTGTCGTGCCGTAGTGTGTTTAGACTAATTAATATAATTGAAACTTTATCGGCTTACCGATAAATGTGGTCTGTTTAACTTGCTGTTTTAGTGGCTTACCGATAAATGTGGTCTGTTTAACTTGCTGTTTTAGCGGCTTACCGATAAATGTGGTCTGTTTAACTTGTTGTTTTAGCGGCTTACCGATAAATGTGGTCTGTTTAACTTGTTGTTTTAGCGGCTTACCGATAAATGTGGTCTGTTTAACTTGTTGTTTTAGCGGCTTACCGATAAATGTGGTCTGTTTAACTTGCTGTTTTAGCGGCTTACCGATAAATGTGGTCTGTTTAACTTGCTGTTTTAGCGGCTTACCGATAAATGTGGTCTGTTTAACTTGCTGTTTTAGCGAGTATATGTGTATATACAAATATACATTTAGTTCCCATATAACAAACATAAATGTAAGTCTAAAATTACAAACATAAATTTAATTCTTAAATTGCAAATATACATTTAGTTATCACACCACACGTTTAAATGGGAATATGACAGCTCCATAGCTATAGATGAAATGTGACAATAGCTTGTAGCGTTATGTACACAGAGAATGAGGGGCAGACACAGAGAAAATGACGTAGTCGTACAAACAAAATATAAATCTGAAGAATGTAATACAGAAACTAACAGATATGGACTCCACTATACAGAGGAATATATTGATTATACTGTATATAGAGTATTTCTGTTATTACATATATATTTTTGTCGGTCAGAATCAAGTTGTTATAATGTGATTCAACTGTAGCAAGATTTCTTTTTGTTTCAGATCCAGACAGTTGGATAGATATTGACGATTATTTCTCTGAAGATGGTGAACGTTTTTTGTCGACCATCTCTTTAGTCACCGCCCTGATAGGAATAATTTTCAATATCTTTGTTTTGATCTTTTTCTTGATGGTTTTAGAAACAAAGAGGATTCAGGTTAGATGGGGCGATGTGTTGAGTAGGGGTCGCATACTATATCCTTTTACCAAATTAGATATCTTCTATTTTGAAGTTTACGAATACCGGGATCACGATACTTTCGATATTTAAAAAAGCTTTCGTGGAGATTAGAGGTGATGATGTATGAAATAAAAACATTCAGATAACAATAACACACATCTCTAGACTTTAATCAAACGAACAAAGATAATATTCTGAACTTTTTAATTTAATATTTGAGCGCTAAATTTTGAGCGCAAATGGTTACAAAAGTACCCTCATGACGAGAACACCCGCTCACACTCCACATTTAGGTTTGGCTTTTTTTTCCAAGGCGCCCACTTCTTTCTAATAACCTGGAGGAGAAAAAAGTCATTATAACAACAAAAACATATTTAGTGTATTTATTTAATAAACCGGTACAGGTTTTCTGTTTAACCTACTATTTTAGCGGCTCAGCTGAGATAAGAAGTAGATAATTAATTTGACGTGTTAATATTTTGACCTGTACATTTTTTTGAAACGTTTAAATTTGCATGTAAACGATTGGCTAAGTACGGTAAGAAATACTTGACAATTCAGCCTGGGACATAATAGCTCTAGTTTTATTAAATCTCAAATATAAAATAAATTGTGAAGTGAATTATTAATATTTTTATCACAAAATAGAATTAACATAATATTTCTGTAAATTAAGGGTATGACTATAAAAATATTGATTTCGTCATCGCTTGCAATCTGTAGGTACTCTGACATAAATAGTAGGAAAAAAGCAATCAAACATTTGTTATAAAAAATTTATCCCGTGATTCGATTGAAACGTGTTATTATTTCTATATAATTCATGTTACAAATAAACTGTTAATGTACGTGAGAATTCGATCTTCATTCGACAAGATGAATTAACTATTTGTCAAAATATGATTACATTTATTTACTACGTACGCACGATATGAAAACAAAACTAATCACAACGCATGCTTCTTTAAAAGTGAAACATAGAGCACAGATTTAGTCCGTCGGTCGTGTCGCAACAAGGGAAACGTAGTGTGAGTGTTCGCACATCACATTAATTATTATTGTAATGTTTTGTTTCAGGTACGGCACCAAAATTTACCATCGAAGACTAAGAAAGGCCATTTATATTTGTGTAAAATGAAATACCGAAAATTTCGAGAATCCCGGTTTTCATAAATCCCACGTATTTTGAAACCCGGTATTTTAAAGTTTACGTTTTTAGTCTGGTATTCCGGTATTTTCGAGAGCCGGAATTCTGGTTTGCGACCCCTAGTGTTGAGTCAAAGGATGAGTGAGTGGCGACTGGGTTGGGAAAGGTGAATGTAGCTTTGAGTGAGCAAGTGAATGAGATACATGGCTTGTGAGTCCGTAGGTGTGCAAGTGGGAGAGTCAGTGAGTGTGAGTTAATGAGTGAGGAAGAAGATGATAGAGTAGGAGGAAGATCACGGAGGAAGAAGACGGAGTACGAGAAAGAAGGAGAAGGAAAAGAAAGAAGTTAAGGAAAAGGAGGGAGGAAGAAAAATGGGGAAGAGGAGAATGAATGGGAGGAAGATTTAGATGGAATGAGAAGGGGAAGAAGAAGATGGAGGGAGTATAAGGAGAGGAAAAAGGAAGTGGAGGAGGAAGAAGAAGGAGGTGAAGGAAGAAAAAATAATGAGGAAGAAACATAAGCAGGAGAAGAAGGAGTAAGAGGAAGAAGATGGAAGAGGGAAAGAGGAGGAGTAGGAAGTGAACGTAGATAAAGACTAGAATATGTGTATGGTTTGATGTGAAACTGTCGAAATCTCATCCTATCTTCAAACCCTTTCCCTCTCAGACCTGGCGACTTCCTATCGTTTCAGAGCGCTCTGTGGGCAAACATATCATTCAGTTACTTAGTCAAGTGTCTGATTATGATCTATAACGCTATTGGTGACGTTTGGATATATTTAAGCAACTCAGAAGACAAGTGCAGGTGAGAAACATTAATCATGAACAAGTGCAGGTGGGAAACATTAATCATGAACAAGTGCAGGTGAGAAACATTAATCATGAACAAGTGCAGGTGGGAAACATTAATCATGAACAAGTGCAGGTGAGAAACATTAATCATGAACAAGTGCAGGTGAGAAACATTCGTCATCAACAAGTGCAGGTGATAAACATTCGTCATCAACAAGTGCAGGTGAGTTTGTTTGTTTGTTTGTTTTGCATTCTCTCCATTGTAACCAGCACGAATATCCGTGCGATTTCCGCCGGGAGCGTGATGACGTTGTGCTACCGTTATGCGCATTGTTGGCCTAGCACATCCGATTTCGGCATGCCTTGACAATTCGGGTGGGCTACCCTAGCCTGTGACAGCCTTCCTATCTGTCGCTAGGCAACGAATGGTGTACTGATTCTACGCCGAGACGGTTTGTCCTTCACGTCTGTCCTGCACGAGGCGTTCCGCAGCCAGTGAACTTGCCTCATGTAATTTAGACGTATTGTGCCCGTGCTCATCGGGTACTGAACCTTTTCTCGTCCTCAATCCCGGTTCCGGTTTAGGAAGAACTTGACAGAAGAGTTGAGCTCGGGCTCGTTCGCCTTCTTAGCCGAAGCGTTGCTCACCAGCTTTGTGAACCCCTCGTCCAAGTCTGAATCTATACACATATTTAGGAACGTTAGGAACTTACATTTTGTTCTAGAGCTTAACAGTTCTTGTCACCTCGGACTGCTATGCCTGTGCCCATCGGGTACTGAACCTTTTCTCTCCGCGAGCATGCTTCCGGTGTAGGAAAGGCTCGACAGTAGAGTTGGGCCCAGGCTGGGATTACTGGAAACTAGAAGCTTGTCTCGAGCAAACAATGCTTTATTTGCGTCACGTTGCACATGACGCTGCCCTCTAGCGCTGTGCATCTTCTCAGTGTACTCATTGTGCTTTTATTTTCATTGGGGCATCTGCCTGCTTCGTACCGACTACATTGGCCGCCCCACCAATGCTTCTACCGAACTTACTAGCTTCAATGTGTGTCGACAGTGTTGCTGCATGTGTTGGCACAGAGGTGTAGGAAATATTGCCTGTCTTTTTGCAGTCAAATCTCTTTCCTTCTGCTACCTCCACATTCACAGACACGATTCCAAAAAGGTTTAGCCAGAATCAGCACGAGCCGCTGTATTTCTGTTACCAGGGTGCGCCACGAGGAGGCACTTTTGGGATCTTGGTTATCTGTTAACCAAGAGCAATGCGTTCCCTTTGCACCACGTGCACATGAGAAACATTAATCATGAACAAGTTCAGGTGAGAAACATTCGTCATCAACAAGTGCAGGTGAGAAACATTAGTCATCAACAAGTGCAGATGAGAAATATTAGTCATAGGCAAGTGCAGGTGTGAAACATTAATCATGAGCAAGTGAAGGTGAGAAATATTGATCACGAACAACTGCAGGTGAGAAACATTAGTCATAAAGATAATTGTCAATATGTACAAAAATTCCATATTTTCTTGGCTGAACATACACGTATTCATCTTGAAGTATTATATATTGTTGAAAATACACGTATTCATCTTGGGGTATCATATATTGTTGAACAAACACGTATATGCATGTGGTTGCATCTGTGGGTCTCACCAATGGCCCACTAGAAAAACCACCCATGCAACATAAAACCTTAGCAAATGAAATGCCGTTATATTGAGGTTATCTTCTTATAGAAGCTTCATGGCACATCATCTATACAATTATGCTTATTATGCTGTTATTTTGTTGTTGAAATATGTTTAATGTTTTATGTATGCACCCTCTGTGGTTGGGAGGGAACCAGAGATGTACTGTGCAGCACAGGGAGGAGGAAACTGACAGCACTGTTTTTTCCTATGGCTGAGACCTATCATAGAGGCACACTGACTCAGGACGTGACAATCCTTTTGACTTGAACATTTGGTTGCATGTCTAGAGCAATATAGAAGTTCGGCATAACCAGTAGTCAATTGGTGGCGGGGAATGAGCACAGTGAACCCTATCTTGGCTGCAGTGTCATGGAGCAGTGCATAGGCTGAAACTTTCTTTCCTGGAGGTGTGATAGTTATTCTCTGGCTCTGGCCCGGGGTTGGCCGAAAATCCACAGACTTCCCAGCAATATAATGCCATTTAATGGCATTGGGTCAAAGGGCATTAGCCCATGGACCGCTGGATCAGCAACCAACCAACCAACGACGTATTCATCTTGAAGTATCATATATTGTTGAACATACACATATTCACCTTGAGGTATCATATTTTGTTTCTTGTTTATGTTCTTACTATTGCCGAGTAGGGTAATTATGTAGAGGCAGTAGAGATGTGGTTGTGTTGTTGTTAATCGTCTATCACATGATGATGATGATGACTATTTGTTACATCCACTTTTCAAATTTAGTTAGAGCTATGTCCGTGACGATGAATTCGTAGATGGCTTATAAGTTCTATTCTGGCAGCAAATGTCAAATGTGTCTTCGTTTTCGTGGACAGTTCTTGCGTTTAAGAGCTGTTTGTTTCTGGTCAGTTGTTTTGTTGATCCTCCATCAACAAAAGTGGGGAGTCATTAAGACGTGACTTTTGCCAATAGAAGACCTACCAACAGAATTCGATGAAGTATTTTGTGTCATGTTTTAGATTATTCCCGGGCATTTCTTTGGTCATCGTTTGTAGGCGACACAAAGTATGTAACTAATGACCACAGAAATTAACAGCAATCATTCATAAACGTCAAGTATGATTTACACTGCACAAAAAAAGGTTGGGAGTATGATAACAAACACCCACGCGACATGAACCGTTGTTGTTCGTCCATCACAAGTGATGATGACCATTTGTTACATTCATTTTTGAAATTCAGTTATTCAGTTAGACGTGTGTCCTAGACTGTGAGTTTGTAGATGGCTAGTAAGTCCTATTCTGGCCGCAAATTTCCTTGGACAATTCGGGCATGGGATGACCACGGTATGTGATCATATAGAAATAAGTTATAATTCAAAGTAAACATATGACAATCAATACAAGGTAACTGCGTGAAACGGAACAACAATTAGACTTACGTAAAACACAGGTTTATATATCGTTTCAATGGGGCACGATAGACTATAGCTAAAAGTAGTAGGTAATGATGGGCTAATGAATTAACATACGAAATTTAGAATTTTGTTGGTTTTTGAAATGCAAACTGTTCCTTCTGAAAGTTGCAGTCGTTTTTGCGTACAATGAACGATAAAACTGCAGTAAAACTGTCCTAATACGTGAACAATGAAAATGTTCAAATCAACACAAAAATGGTTAAATATAAGTTTTATAAATATGACAAATTCAACGTTTCGACCACTAGACCTTTGCCAAGATAAAGAGAAACACAAATTGGAATTAGAATGAAAAGAAGTATGATACAGTAATGTCGAAAATATGTATATAACGTACCACGTGAGTTGCAGCGCCGTAGTTAAAAGTAATAATAAAAGCACAAACTGCAGTAAAACTGTCTTCTCCGTGGTAAATGAAATTCAGTAACATGACATAATGTCCTTATCCACACAGGTCTGGTGATCGAAACGTTGAATTTGTCTATTCGTCTTATTTACAAAACTGATATTTTGCTATTTTTTGTGTGTTATTTTACTAATTTTCACTTTTGTGCTAACAAATGTATCCCTTTAACGCCATATTGTTTTTCAATGTACCTTTTCAATTTTCCCAAATACAAGATTTGTATGATGTTCTGCGTGTGTTTACATTTGTGTAAGCAATTTTTGCCCAAAAATTATATAAGTAAAAAATGTGTGTGCATTTTTATAAGGTATATTTGTTTTTCTTATTTAGTTTCAATTTAGTTAGTTTTTTTTTTTCCTATTATATATTCAGTATTGATACCACGGAACTGTCGAATATACAGTGCCAACCTATTTTCCGAAATGTGAGACGAGATATAAGTCAAAATTTAGCATTTAAAAAGGGAGAACAGAACTGTTCTTCCAATTTGTTTTATTATTTCCCTTGGCTATATTTATCAAACAACCGATGGATTTTTATCTTTAATTATTTTGAGACAAGACATGTGGGGGGGTGGAGATTTATTTAGGGTAGCTTTATATGGGGGGGGACTTGGGTTAGACAGGTAGGGTCGTATTGGTTTGTTTAGGTAGGTGACCAGCAGTTTCTCATATGCTTCATCGGTGGAAATGTTCAGCATAGTTAGATTAGCCATTTTGTAACCATTTCTAGAAATTAACCGGCAGATTGACGTCACAATATAACTAAAAAGTTCGGATCGACGCATATTTTTTTGTTATTGTGTTACACCACTTTGGTTTATTTCTTCATTTAAATGTAAAAATTAAAATTAAAAAAAATAACTCCTTTCCCTCCAAAAATCACATTTTAAATAAAAGTATACCACGCCCATAGATATTGTTATTTTTCACAGATGACATTGTTGTACTCGGATGACATATTGTTGTCCTTAGATGACATTGTTTGTTTCCCAAAAGATATTGCTGTTTGTTTTTCAAATCACATGCTCTAGTCTGTTTTCACATTCTCATATTAACTTGTTTCCCATATTACATATTTATGCTTATTTTCAATTTGTTTCTTCTTTTTTTTTCAGATTCCGATATGCACTTCCGCTCAGTATCAACATTACCTGCATCAGTAACATATTAGTTCTCATAATGGAAAGAACGGTCTCCTTGCATTGCCCTGCCTTTCACAGGTAGAGCTATTAGCACAGATCAACTTGCGTGACCTCTCCACAACCGCTGTTTGTTACACTGTATCCAATATATGTTCTGCCGAGAGCATCTATCTATCTATCTATCTATCTATCTATCTATCTATCTATCTATCTATCTATCTATCTATCTATCTATCTATCTATCTATCTATCTATCTATCTATCTATCTATCTATCTATCTATCTATCCATCCATCTATCCATCCATCCATCCATCCATCCATCCATCCATCCATCCACTATCTATCTATCTATCTATCTATCTATCTATCTATCTATCTATCTATCTATCTATCTATCTATCTATCTATCTATCTATCTATCTATCTATCTATCTATCTATCTATCTATCTATCTATCTATCTATCTATCTATCGACATATCTATCTATCTAGTCTGTCTGTCTGTCTGTCTATCTATATGTATGTATCTGACTCTCTGTGTCTGTATCTATCTGTCTGTCTGTGTCTGTGTCTCTCTGTCTGTCTGTGTTTCTGTGTCTCTGTCTGCCTGTGTCTCTGTCTATCTCTCTGTCTGTCTCTATCTCTCTGTCTGTGTTTCTGTCTGTCTGTCTGTCTGTCTCTCTATCTATCTGTCTATATGTATGTCTGTGTCTCTGTCTCTCTGTCTGTGTCTCCGTCTCTGTCTATCTGTGTCTGTGTCTCTCTGTATGTCTGTGTCTCTGCCTCTCTGTCTGTCCGTGTCTGTGTCTCTCTCTGTTTGTCTGTCTCTGTCTGTCTGTCTCTCTGTGTATCTGTCTGTCTGTGTCTCTGTCTGTCTATATGAGTTGTCCTATACAGAATGTTGTTCTCACTGCCACTCTGTAAGCATCTCGGTTCTGCGCAAACTGTCCAACCTCTTTCACTGTCGTATTTAAAAGGTCTTTTATATCCTGTTTTCATTGTATCCTTGATCTGCCTCTTTTTCTCCTACCATACCTTTACCTCCATGATTAATCTTTCTAAACCATTGTGTCTTTTTTATGTCCACAATATGTTTGCTTGCATGTTTTGATGTCCACAATATGTTTGCTTGCATGTCTTTATGTCCACAATATGTTTGCTTGCATGTTTTGATGAGCTAGATTGCTGTTCTACCTTTCTCCATGTCGCAATGATTATCTTTACTTATACCTTCCTTCTGTCCGCTTGCTTATAACAATCTTACTCTTGTCTGCTTGTTTATAACATCCTACTCTTGACGGCTTGATTATAGCATCCTGTTCTTGACAGCTTGATTATAGCATCCTGTTCTTGACAGCTTGATTATAGCATCCTGTTCTTGACGGCTTGATTATAGCATCCTGTTCTTGACGGCTTGATTATAGCATCCTGTTCTTGACGGCTTGATTATAGCATCCTGTTCTTGACGGCTTGATTATAGCATCCTGTTCTTGACGGCTTGATTATAGCATCCTGTTCTTGACGGCTTGATTATAGCATCCTGTTCTTGACGGCTTGATTATAGCATCCTGCTCTTGACGGCTTGATTATAGCATCCTGTTCTTGACGGCTTGATTATAGCATCCTGTTCTTGACGGCTTGATTATAGCATCCTGTTCTTGACGGCTTGATTATATCATCCTGTTCTTGACGGCTTGATTATAGCATCCTGTTCTTGTATTTCCTTCAACACATTAACTCAACTGCGTAATTAATTGACTTTATTGTACTCGGGTTTTCGCATGTATTTGGTTCTTCTCAATAGAACAGCTCATTACTTATCTTGTCTCCACCAATCATATTACACGTAACTCCGTAATTTGATACTCCGTCTGTATTATGGAGTGTATTGATATATCAGCTATCAATCAATTAAGTGCTGCTGTAACTCCCTTTATCTTCATACGATTACTCGATGTGATAGTTGAATATGCTGAAGATTTCTCAACCAACTTCACGCCATTTCTGTAGGCAACAAAAGCACAAAAGCACAACCGCCTTTATATGTATTTCTGTTAACTGAACCATCTGTGTATATAGGTATGTCTTGTGGTTTCGAGTGCAGTCGGACGAGTTCTATTATTTAGTTGTATTATTACTTTAGTCAGTGATTTCTTCTGAATGTCTTCTCTTCCATCCATGATCTGCCATGCTTGATTCGTTTCCCTTTGACTCATCTAGGCGTTTTTATAATGGGTGGTCGTTGTATTTTGTTACTTTAAGGTACGACTTAACCTGTGCTACCTGATGTCACACTCTAATACTGGGGAGTTCAAGCAGAAATCTCATTGCAGAGATGGGTGTATCCCTAGTACACCCCAGTACTGCTCTCATTGCCTCATTTTAGACTTTTTCCAATCCATCGACTTGTTTCTGTGACAGTGTTAGTAGGCCGCCATAATATATGACAGATAACACTTCTAGAAACAGAAAAAGTACCCATTGCTGCATGTCAAAGGTCGTCATAACCTTGATAACACTGATCCCTCTTTTAGCCTTCTGAATCATATTTGTGACGTGCTTGTTGAATAAGAGACTTCTATCAAAGATTATCCCAAGATATTTAAGGTCCTGTTGTCTTTCAATGAATGAGCCCATGCAACTAACAGCTGGCAGTGTGTCATTGACCAAATTGTTATTTAAGGAGTACCAGACGACCTTTGCTTTCGAGGAATTGATCACAGCGTTGTATGTTCTGCACCATATCGACAATTGATCTAGTCAACTATGTACACTGTCAGTGATATCTGTTCTGTTCCTGCCCATGTTGTATAGTAGGATATCATCAGCGTATGTTAGAACTACAATTGCTTGAGGTTTGCAATTGAACAATTTTCAACGTATAAACATTAAACAGCAATGGGGACAGAGGAGATCCTTGAGACAGACCAGGTCCTTTTGTTCTGATCCCAGACGTCCAGTTTTCTGCACCTCAGAGCAAATTTTCTACAGATTATTACATTTACTATCCAGCGTATGATCCAGGGATGGATATCGTGTTCCTTTAACATCTCGACAAGATGGATACAATTGACTCTATTATACGCATCTTCTAGGTTTATTGCTGCATCTAAAAATTCGTCTTTATTCGGAATACTTTCATAAACTTCATATACAAGAATTGCTGCATTTGTTACTGTGTCTCTTCTGGGTCTGTACGCACCTAGAATTATTTGGGAGATCACCTTTGATCTCTAGTTCCCTGGTTATACGTCTAACAACAATTCTCTCCAGAGTCTTACCGTACACGTTCTGCAGTGTGATGATGCGATAACCTTTTATGTCAGCAGCATCTTTGGCTGGTTGTGGCCCGGGTATGAGATAACTATGTAGCGACTCTTCCGGTACTACTCCTGTTTTCAGACATTATAATAGTATGCCCTCTTTGCTAGCATATTCTCCCAAATGTCCTTGAATAAGCTGTGCCTGAATTCATCCGGGCCTTTAGCGCCATCAGGTGTATTCTTAATTGCGAGTTTCACTTCTTCAACATCTGCAAGCTGGTCTTCATTGGCACTGATTTCCGTGACGAATTTCAGGGTATTCAGCGTTGCTTTGCTTTGATCATGTCACCCTGATTAGTTTGTTGAAGATATCTATCAAAGAAGACTGCCTTTCATCTCATCTGATGTCAGTCTCTGCTTCGTGTCGTCCCTCAAGCTTGTACTGGGTTTTGTTTCTGTCCTCCGCTTCATTGACCTATGTAACTTCCAGAACTTGTGTCTATCTATCTATCTGTACGCTGTGATCCTTGTTTGCCTTGCGGCGTCAGGGGTAGAAGAGTTCTCAGCATTCTTCTATAAAACCGCATCTCTGTTGTCTAGAATACTCTCAGCATTCTTCTATAGAACCATATCTCTGTTGTCTCTAATTTTCCACTGTCTTGTTTGTTTATTGGCCAAGACTCGTATCCACATGTTGGAACCGATGTTATGTAGCTCTAACACATTCTCTTTCTTCCCTCTATTGACAGGCACACATTACACACTATATTCCTCATTTATAGGAATGCTGCATTTGCCTGCCCTATTCTTCTTCTTCTTTTTCTGCGTTCGTTCTCAAACTCCTGCAGATTAGCAGGATGTAGTCCGGAGAACAGAATGCGTTGTGTCATGGTTTACAGCATTGCTGCGATATCTGCGCATTTCGGCCTGACACATCTGACTTCAGCATGGCTTTGGGTCACTGACCCTATATAGGATGGGACAGCCAATTCCATCCCATAACCTCCTTAGTCGCCTTTTACGACATGCGTGGAAGGTAAACAGTGTTGCTATTCTTTGCTCCCCTTTCGGGCCCCGGCAACACAAAAAGCGACTGCTCTATTCTATCTCTTATCTCTGTTGAATTTCCGCCATCTGAAGTCATCACTGTTATAAATACTCGAGTTGGTAGACCTATTTGACTATTGAGTTATTCAATTTGATCTTGCATGCCGTGGGGATATTGTTTCATACAATTAACCATCACTTCTGAATTGCTAATAACATCTTTTTCAGCGTTCATTCCTAAACTCCAACTGGATCTGTTTTGTAGCAGGACAATAGTCCTACTAGATTTCCAGTACGATGTAGTCCAGATAATGGAAATTCGATTTATCGCCGTTTTATTTGCACCAATGGCCCCACACATCCGTCTTCGGTGAAGAATATTTTAAATATAAGCTTATTTTTTCCCCATATCACAAGGGGAATGCGTCAGGCAGATGTTGTGCATTATGCTGAAACACGTGGCCCGTTTCTCGGTGCAACCAGGGTTGGTAGATAAGTTTTCATTAAAGTCACTTTGTATTGACTCATGTCAGTCCCTTCATTATCGAGAGATATGGACCATATATAGACAGTTACAGTCACTCCCTTCATTATTGAAAGATATGGACCATACATAGACCGAGTTACAGTCACTCCCTTCATTATTGAAACATATGGACCATACATAGACCGAGTTACAAAGACGTTACTCCCTTCATGATAGAGAGATATAGACCATACAAGCTATAAACGTCACCAAAAGAGACAATGAAAAATGAAGGCACAAGACAGATACTACAGACCATATCATGCAATATATATATATATATATATATATATATATATATATATATATATATATATATATATATATATATATATATATATATATATATATATATAGAGAGAGAGAGAGAGAGAGAGAGAGAGAGAGAGAGAGAGAGAGCGAGAGAGAGCGAGAGAGAATGGAACAACTATTCGGTCACCTTATGCGAATGGTACTGCCACAACCAGCCATCCAGGCATATAACAGTAGAGAGAACGGCTACAAAGCAAGAGGAAGACCAAGAAAAAGGTGAAAAGATTCAATCAGAGGGATTGTGAAAAATCGTGGCCTAACCATGGCAAGCGCAATAAAAATGACAAAGACAGAAAATTTCAACTCCCTACGACTCCTAACATATTATTATGTATAACATATTACTATGGAAAACACGTGGACAATTACAAAGAAATCATTCCTTACATTATTGAGAGATTTGGACTATACATTGTCCGCCTTACACACCAGAAAGAGAGATTTGGACCATACATAGATCGCCTTACACACCAAGAAGATAGATCTGGACCATATATAGACCGCCTTACACACAGCTAGAAGAGAGACCAGGACCATATGTAGACCGCCTTACACACCAAGAAGAGAGACCTGGACCATACATAAACCGTCTTACACAACAAAGAACCACTGACTTTATTACTGAGAGATCTAAACCAGGAAATGGTTTCTGATGCATAAACAAAATAACTGTGACAATTCAAAGACGAAACAATGTTTCTTATTTTCACCGTATTTTTTTTACAGTCTGATTCCACAACTGAAAACTCATCTCTACTTATTTGGATGGTCCTATGGTCTCAGTTATCTATTATTTATTGTTCTGAAGATACAATACTACGAATGTCGTAAGTTTTTACTATTATTGCTATTATAATTACTAATATTACTATCATTATTACTATTATTGTTACGAATATAATTACTAACAGCCTAGTATTATTACTTTATAATTACACTTATTATTACTATTATAATTACTAATTTTGCTATCATTATTACTCTTATTACTATCAACATTATTACTAATAGTATTATTACTATTATTATTAATAATATTATTGTTGATGTTTGTTTGTTTGAGAGCCCAAGGAATTACTTCCTATGTGCAGTGGAGTGGTTTTTCTGAGTTTTCTTTCATACCCAGGAGACTCCAGCTTTCGGCTTAGTGCACTGCCTATTTGAGGAGCCTTCTACTCAGAGGGGATCTATAAGTGTCCTAAAATATCTTAAAATTGACATAGGTTCTTGGGAGAAAACAGCATGGCGATACAGTCTCAAAACTGGAGCACTAGTGGCGGAAGATACCAGGCAAGATACTGAAAGACAGAAGCGAGCAAGTAGAAAAGACAAAGCATTTCAACGTCCCATAGACACTCTCTACAGATGTCAATTGTGTGGAAGAACTTTTTGTACTTGCATTGGACAAAACGTCAGCTCGATCCATTGCCCTGTGCCACATTCGCGCATGACGCCAGTTGATCTGCTCTTTCAGTGCCTCGAACACCCACATGCCCAGGCACGAAAATAAATATAACCACTTTTAACCTCGCCTTTCCCAAGGCCTCAATCCACTGTTCACTAACGAGACCCACTTGTACCTAATCATACTCATAGAGTCACTCAAGATGCAGACCTGCGTTACCTTCTGTGAGCATACCCACTCAAATACCCTGGTCACCGCCATAGTCTCCATGATCATACTACTCGTAGTGACCGCAAAGGCATCACTCTCCTCCCTGATCGTTTTACCTGCGCACTGAGCTGTGAAGGCCAAAGCACTGCGAATATGTCTAATCACATCCCACTATTTGACATTCTCACTGCCCAAAGCCTGCACTTCTTTTTCCACAGCTGTGGGACACCATTCTCTGCATTCCCTGCTAAGTGATATTACTACAATCAAACAAGTTTCGAAATTTGCGGGTAGACTTATCCATTCCGCACCTGCTGCCACAACTTGCAATTTGCACACGCTTTGTATGACATCCTCAGCACGTCCCATCCACGACTTCCCACTCTTAAGTCTGCTGCCTTTAACTTTCTGTATTTCGGAATACAACTGGTGTTCCTTATCTACATGTATTTGAAGGTACACCCGTGCACGGCAATACTGTAATCATGTAATGTAGACATGTCATTTCTGTCGTGACAAGTTTTATTCTGGCTTTTGTTGTTACTGTCCACGTTTTACATTGAAAGCATAGTGATGGTATGATGATAGTTTTATATGCAATGCAAGATTTACCTATAAACTAAGCAAGCTATAGCTGAGAGCCCCCACTTTCTTGGGGCCCAAAAAAACATATTTGACACTGATATAATATCTGGACTTATAAAGGGCCCCATATCTCAAGTAGCTTAGGGCCTTATCAAGTCTAAATCCGGCGATGTTTATATGGTACATTTTTGGTGTTCATGTTCACATGTTTGTTTTTGAAAATGGGAAATATCTGCCCTAAGATCTGGCATGCTATATTGCATCTATGTTGGAGTTTTTTTTTGTGTTTTTTTTTTATTTGGTGATATGATGTTTCCAAGATAAGTGAATTCTGTCACCTGTTTAAGTTGTTGGTCATCGATGAGAATAGTAACGTTTCTTTCTTCTTTTGCGATTTACATTACCTCAGTTTTTTTCCTGTGTTTATCGTGAATGACGAAGTCCCTACAAGTTGTTTTGAATCTATTTACATGTCGTTGTAGTTGCTCTTCTGATAACTAGAACTAAATCGTCACTCTCGTGGAACAACTCGACGCACTGGAAATACGATCACTCGGGCAACAGGTCTGGGGCAACTGGAGTGAAATGATAAAAATGGGAAGAAGGACAGGTGTTGCCAATGTATCGCCACTTGTATCACTAAAAGAAATATTAGTGTCACTGTTATAAATATTTTAGATGCTACCACTTCTATCACAACTACGTTTTCCTCTGCGCTCGTTATCAGACTCCTGTTGATTAGCAGGATGTAGTCCGGAGAACCGAATGCGATATCGGTGCCTTTCGGCATGATACATTCTACTTCAGCATGACTTCTGGTTCGCTTTGACCCCCATTACCTCCTTAGTCGCCTCTTAAGACAAACATGGAAGATAAACAGTGCTGCTTTTCTTCCCCTATCGCTCCACTTCCTGGCCCCGGCAACACGCGGGCGATATCACAACAATTAATATTAGTATCACTTCTATAAATGCGCCCAGAGATGACATGCACACCAGAGTACACAGGCCGGCCTCCATAGCTGGTTGAGCATCAGCGTCAGCGAACGACAGCTGGCCAAGTCCCTCAGTACACTTCCACGCAGTGAGCCTGGAAACAGGAGTGCAGCAACCCTACTGTAGCCTGGCCAAGTACTAGGGATCGAAGATACGGGAATGCCAACCCGACCCAAAAAATGCTGCCTGAAGACGGATGTGTCAGGCCGAAAGCACAGATAACGCAGCTTACTGTAAAAAATAATACAACGCAGATCACCCTCATACGTCCTTCTCATGACGGTCAGCGGAATGCTTTCAGAGGGTCCGCCGCAAGGCGTACGACGAAGAAGAAAGATTTCTATAAATGTTGTGACTACCACCATTTCTATCACAACCATTAATATTAGTATCACTTCTATAAATAATGGTGCCGCGTTGCTACCACGTCATTAGTCCACACGGTGAGAGGTAGTCATTTTATCTTCTGAGATAGGCCTAGAAGCTATTTAGTCTCGTTCAGTCACGTATAGCTCCTCGTATCTGCTTGTATACATCAACGCCACCCCCGGAAAAACAGATGTAGATAACTAGCTAAACCTATAATAGGAAGACCCTCGACCAGTACACAGGGACGTCGATGGAGAAGGCGGAGTATCGTATTATTCGACAACCGCTTCACAGGCGAGTGTCCGGATTACACGGTATTGGACAGAGAGTTCTCCATAGACAATCTAGTGAGCGGTCATAACCATTCAGAAATCAACGGCAAACTACTGAATGTAACAATGCAAAGAACTCGTGAAAAGAGCACAATGAATGAGATGATCTCAGGGCAAATAAAAAGAGATAGGCAACGAAGAAAACGGACATAAGATATCAAAGACCAACTGAACATGACACTCTAAGAAACGTGACGATTAGCTCAAGATCGGAAGGAGTTTCGTAAGGTTGTGATATCTTCTGCATATGCTACCTGATGTTGTCTGCCACTTCCATCGTTACCCCTGGTATTACCTTCTCTACCACTTGTATCGTTACACCTAGTATTACCTGCTCTACCACCTGTATCGTTACACCTAGTATTACCTGCTCTACCACTTGTATCGTTACCCCTGGTATTACATGCTCTACCACTTGTATCGTTACCCCTGGTATTACATGCTCTACCACATGTTGCAATTAAAACTATACCATTTATACTTTTCCACCTTCACAACCTTTCACTTGTATTGCTGTCACAAAATCTCATCCTCCAGCACCATCACAACATCAACTACCACAACTGCTTCATCTCTCACCACTAAATCCGTTACAGTTGCAGCAGACTCTGCCACATCATAGAAATATACAAATGTGTGCTGTTGTTGTTCTTGTTGCAGCAAGCAGATGCAATACTCCATATACCCACATGGCCCCTATTGACCCTGTCTGCCTGGCCAGCTTTATCGCAGCCTGCTTGTTCACATCTATTAGCATGACCAGCATGCTATTTCTGTACCCAGAGAACTACAGCAAATTGGAGAATATTCGTCTGAAGTTTGAGATCAGCAGCTGCTATTTAGTCCTCGCCTTTGGTAAGTTCAATGGAAATGATGTCAATCAACAATGTAGACATTACTTTTGTAAAGAACAATGAAGATAATGTCAATCATCTATTTAGTCACCGCCTTTTTAAGTTCAATGGAGGTGATTCTTGATTAGAAACAAGTGTCACAGCACTGGGTACATTCCCATACATTCTCTGCTTGCCGCTCCGTCAGCCATCTAAAAGTGTATAAGCGAAGTGTCCCAGTCAGTTGTTGATTGCGCGTTCTTCTGATCTTTCCGGAGAAGGAGCACTTTCTCCCGTCGACATTAGCCCATCGCATTTCTACCATTCTCTGAATATGTACAATGTTTCGATCGACCTCGTTCTTGTCCTTTCGTAAGGTATCCATGACTGCTCTAATAAATGCAATCCTGTCTCTGCTTATCTCAGTACCATTCCCCAAGGCTTTACTAGCCAACACATCGGCTCTCTCGTTTCCCCTGACCATAGCATGACCTGGACAGTAGATCCATGTAATTCTCTGCGCGTTGTTGAGTAAAGTCACCCACTCAGTTCTGATCATACACTTTTCTTTCTTACACAGCATACTGTGAGAGTCCGATAGAATCACTGAGTCTGCTAGTGATAACGTGGTCAGCCAAGTGAGAGCTGCTGTCATCGCTTATATTTCCATTCATATACTCGATGTTCTAGTAGGGTAAGCAACTGACGTCTCAGCTAAATTTTACAATTTTGGTAGGCCACGAAACCCCAATCACACTTGTTTGTTTCTTGTGTTACTGCGTCGTCTGTGTAAAGATCATTCTTTCTGCTCTGTTGACAGTCCAGTCGCGGGACTCTCTTCCCAGCTGTATCACATTTATTGTCCATAACTTTCACAGCCACACATTCACAGCCTCTTCCGATCTCCTCCAGCTCACAAAAATGAGTGGGGTGTCTTCTGTTTTTGTATCTTCTGAAGTCTCTTCTTCTTCTTCGTACGTTCTCAAACTCCTGCAGATTAGCAGGATGTAGTCCGGAGAACGGAATGCGTTTTGTCATGGTTTACAGCATTTCTGCGATATCTGCGCCTTTCGGCCTGACACATCCGACTTCATCATGGCTTTGGGTCACTTACCCTATATAGGATGGGACAGCCAACTCCATCCCATAACCTCCTTAGTTGCCTTTTACAACATGCGTGGAAGGTAAACAGTGTTGCTATTCTTTGCTCCCCTTTCGGCCCTTCGGAAACACATGGGCGATATCTTCTAAAGTGACTGTGATGTCTTCTGCCAGCAAAGACCTTCCTCTCTTAGTACGCCTTCTTTTTGTGTTGTTTGAAGATTGGTGTAAGAGGTGATGGTCATTGTTGGCGACTTTGAGGCATTGAAGAAAACATGAGATATTTTATGTCTTTGATGCTCTGTAGGTCTAGGAGGAACTTCACGGCCGCGATAGGTGTATCTCTTGTGCATCCTAGTACAGCTCTCATTGATTAGTTTTTAACTCTCGCCAGTCTATCCACCTGTGTTTGTGACAGTGTAAGTAAACATAGACCATAGTCTGACACAGATAATACAACTGTCTGCATCATATGAAACAGGATTCGTTGTGTCATCTCGCAGATGCCATGATTTTAACTGCTCTGACAGACACCCTTCTAGCTTTCTGAATGACATTGTCCATAAGTTTCGCAAAAGATAAATTTCTATCAAAAGTTATGCCCAGATATTTAATAGTCTTCTACCTGTCAAAGAAATACAGCGAATCACAAAACTTATATTTAAACGCTCAACAAACAAAAATCAGAATAGACAATACCGAGATAGAATGTGTGGATAAATTTTAATACTTAGGGGCAAACATCAACAGTGAAGGAGACTGCATGGCAGAGATAAGAAAGAGATTGGCAATGGCATCTTGTAAAATAACACGGCTGAAAAATATATGGAAAAAGAACAAAATAGAATCGAAACTGCTGATGCTGCAAACTTTTGTTTTTCTGGTTGCAACATACGGCTGTGAAACATGGACCCTAAGTAAAACAAAGGCACAGAAGATCAACGCCTTTGAGATGAAATACTACAGAAAGATACTTAAAATATCATGGAAGGAAAAACAGAGACACTCAGATATTATAAACACATTGAAGATTCCAGAGTGTTGGTTACTAAACACAATAGCAAAAATAAAACAACACCTGTTTGATCATATAAAGAGACACAACTGTTTAGAAAGACACATAATGGAGGGCAAAACAAATGGGGGGGGGAGGAGGAGGAGGAAAGGCAGACCAAGAAGACGATGGACTAACGACATTAAAGTTAACATGAATACATCGCTGGAAAAAATCAAGCCGTATCGCCCAAGACAGAGAAGGGTTCAGGGAGTTCATTGGGAAGACAACATTTCGGAGAAAATACGTCACATGACATACAATATTGATGCCCATACATGGGGCTACTGGTACTGTGTCTGTGGCTATGTTGGGATTGATGATTGCCTTGTAGTCAGTGCACCAGAACTACAACTGTTCTACATTACTCTAGATGCCATCAATTATGTCTCTTTTATTTCTGCCATGCTTGTACAACAAGAGGTCGTTCGTATATGTTAGTATCCTGCCTGTTCCAGCTTTCTGAAGCTGCACTATTTTGCACGTGTAGACGTTAAAGAGCACAGTTGATTGTGACTATCCCTGTGTCAATCCAGGTGCTATAGTACTGATCTCTGATGTCCAGGTTCCCAATCTCAGAACAACAGGTCTGGACATCAGCACGGCACCATTGCTATCAATCGAAGTATCCACGAGTCGATGCTGAGTTCACTTAGTAAATGTAGACCAAATCTGACTCTGGTACCATGTCGATGCTGAGTTCACTTAGTAAATGTAGACCAAATCTGACTCTGGTACCACGAATCGATGCTGAGTTCACTTAGCAAATGTGACTTACGTAAAACACAGGTTTATATTTCGTCTCAATGGGACACCACAGACTATATCTAAAACTAGTGGGTAATGATGGGCAATGATGATCACACAAGAAATCATAAAAATTACAATACACAAATCACATTCAACGTTTCAACCAAAAGGTCTTTATCAAGACACAAACAAAACATTAAAAGAAGACGAATAGAAAAATTATCACAACGTCCAACGGAAATATGGAAATGATATGCCGGAAGGTCAGAAAGTACATAAAAACGTAAATATATGTGGAAACGAAACGAACAAAAAGATGAGTAAATGACGGAACAAAAAGAATAAAGACAAAGACCACACCAAACTAGTACTAGACATAAGAGTGGTCGGAATTGAGTCCAAAAGGCTTGAGTGTACCGAATTCGAAAATGAGACGATTTTCTAGAGCATACCTAGATCTATCATCGGTGGTGCAAGATCTGATGGCTGTGACATGAATATCCAAAGCACCATGATGACCATCGCCGTTGAAGTGTGTGGCCACAGGAGTGGGTGTTCTGTGCTTGATGGCATGAAGATGGTTACAAAAGCGATCGCTCAATCGTAGGCCGGTTTCCCCGATGTACTGTTTGCCCCAGCGTTTACTTATGATCACGTAAATGACATTACGGGATTCACATGTAAAGGCCTCATCGATGGAGAAAGTGGCCTTGGGAAATGAAATGGAGCGCATCTGAACCACGTAAGGACATGTAAAGCAACGGACACGTGAGCAACGAACAGTGCCAAAATGGTCAGGAACAGAAGACTTAAGGTGGCTATGAACCAAGATTTCCCTCAGATTTCTATCACGCCTATAAGCACCAGAGGTAAGTCATGGAAAGCGTCACGGGTGTCAGGATCAGACTGGAGAAGAGAATAATGTTTGAGCATGATGCGTCGAACAGAAGAGTTATGGGGATGAAAGGTAAGAACAAGTTTAACCCTATCAGAGGAGGAGGAAGAACCCTGAGAGTTAGTCAAGGTATCGAGGCGAGACAAATGGCGCACACGGAGCCAAGCGGAAGAAAGAATGCTGTCAGAGAACGATCGTCTACGGAAAAACTCAATCATCTCAGAGGACTTGTCGAGAAAATCGTCGTAATCACTACATAAGCGACGCAGGCGAAGAAGCTGGGAGTACGGTAGAGAGTTGCGACAAGCAGGAGGATGAGAAGAAGTGTAGAGAAGAAAGCCATGTGCATCAGTAGGTTTATAGTAAACGGATGTGCTAAGGTAAGGGTGATGAATGGTGACAATGATGTCAAGGAAGTTGACAGAAGTAGTGGAGATATTAGATGTAAATTGAATAGCAGGGTTAAAACTGCCGATGAAGTTGTTGACACGAGATAATTCAACTTCGGACATGTCGGAGATACCAATCCCATCGTCAATGTATCTATGGAAAAGAGATGGGATCGGGCCATCATAGGTAGACCAAACTAAATGTTCCAGATGTCCCATGAAGAGACACGCATAGCTAGATCCCATTTTGGTTCCATGGCAACGCCACTGATCTGATCGAAAAAGTGTCCATCAAATTCAAAAGAGTTGAGCGTAAGCACCAGTTCAGCAAGGCGGATAAGAGTAGAAGTGGATACAGAGGGGAGGGGACTCTTGTCAAGAAAGAACTGTAGAGCCCTGAGACCATCTGCATGGGGTATAGAAGTGTACAAAGAACAGACATCAAGCAAGAACAGACGATAGGTACGGTCAGAAGACACCTGGACGGTAGAAAAAATGGTTAGGGCATGCTTAGTGTCTTTCAAGAATGAAGGCAGTTGTTCGACTAACGGCTGAAAAATGCTGTCAAGGAAGTCGGAGATGCGCTCAGTGGGACAAGAGCAAGCAGAGACAATAGGTCTACCTGGATTCGATGCCTTATGGATTTTAGGCAGCATATAGAAAACAGGTTTGCCTAAACAACTTTGATCGATGCAAAGAGATTTGGCAGTGGTAGGAAGGTCATTGTTAAGGATAAGGGTTTTCACAGTGTTGTTAACAACCTTCTGGTTAGTTACAGTCGTATCAGATGTACGTGCAGTGTAGAAAGAAGGATTGGAGAGTTGTTGGTGGCCCAATGTGTGAGATTACCGAATCTGACTATTATATTCATCTTCCGAGTGGATCTTGTCGATCAATGGAGGTGATATCAGTCAAATATTTTGTCACCATCTTCTGTATGTTCAATTGAAAAATTAGTTCAGAGCTAACATTAACTGAATCCAATAGTTAGGCATAATGTCATGCTCAGTTCCTGCTTTTAAAAATACTTTTTTTGACAAATTTATTACACAAATCACAGAGTAACTTTATAACAAAGTACGAGATGTATTTTGTTTTTAACTTAAAGAATGTCGCCAATTGTTTAAAAAGTGTCCGAAAATCAGTGTGACATTGCACGTTTGTTAGTATTTCTCAAGGTTCACATGATTATATTCGCCCAAATTGTAAAAAAATTATAAAATATATGTTATATGAAGTCATATCACGTATATCTATCGTAACTGTATATCTAAAAATGTTGCTAACTTGAAGAGGGCCATATATATATTCTGAATGTATATTTACTGTTTACGTCATATATATATATATATATATATATATATATATATATATATATATATATATATATATATATATATATATATATATATATATTATTGTTGAAATTGTTTCTTTATTACTGTTATTAGTCCAGGATTTTCTTTGTGGGCATCTTCTCCTTCAAACTCGTCTGTTCCTTGCAAAATAATTTTTATAATGTTTATATATATAAACATATGTGCATGTTATCAAAAATCACTATTGGCAGTGGTGATATGGCGTAAACTTATTTGGTTTGGACATGTAACTAAACAGGACTAACTTTCTAAAAAATTATTTTGCAAGGAACAGTCGAGTTTGAAGGAGAAGATGCCCACAAAGAAAATCCTGGACTAATAACAGTAATAAAGAAACAATTTCAACAATAATAATAATAGTAATAATAACACCCACTCCCGTCAGAGTCATAGAGGTGCCACACTGAAAACATCATTACAAAAAGGCTGTGCAAATACCTCTATACTTTCCATTTGGACAAGTGTATAAAAGTCATCCTCAAACTTTTCTAATGTTATTAATCCAGGATTTCTTTGATGCATCTCCACCTTCCACCCTCGACTGTTCCTCATAAAATAATTGTATAAAGTCAGTCGTGCCTCGTTACATGTCCAAACCAAATAAGTTACGCAGTTTCATCACTGTCAAAAGTGGGTCTTGATAACCTGCAAGTTTATTTATTTGCTGCCATACGAATATGTTGGTCTTGTGTATAACTCGTTGCTAATTAACAAAAGTATGTAGCACGTCATTTCTGTGCAGCAATTCCAATGTCAAACTCATCTTGGTGGTTTTCTGTGTTCGTTTGTTTGTTGTAATTTGACAATAAACAAGAAGATCCAGCGAAAGTTTGAGAATGCGCGCTTAGAAAAGGTAAAATAATACCATAAATATTTGTTTATCCTAAGTAATCCTATGAAGAATATTTATTTTACAGAGTTCAGGGGGAATAATTAGTATTTACTAAACTGGAAACATGATTCTTAAACTTGGTGATTGTGTAAACAATTATTGTAGTCATGGTAACACGACAGGTTATGTTTTCAGGTCCCCTAATGTTTCTGTTTTCTCAGGTTCTATTGTTCTGTTCCTTTGGGCTCCTAAGCAGATTGTCACTGCCCTATTCTGGTTGGATAAGATCAGCTACATAAATTACACGGTAACAATGTATCAGTTTTGTTCTGTTCGTTTCCATCTCCAGATATTACTAGCAATAGAACTCTTGTATCCTTATGTTGTGTAGGACTGTTTCTCAGGAGTTTTATTTCATACCTTATTGCTTCAGCTTTTAATGACCAGGGGTCAGAGGAGAACGTGTGGCCGCTCTTGGAAAGTTACGAATATCACATAACCAACATCTGACTTGGACTTGTAGTCTGCATACTCGTGGATAGGTTCTGGAATGGAGAGTGGAGCACGTATGTGACTGTGACTGTGCTGTGACTGTGCTGTCATCTATGATGCTGGTTTCTAATCAAGGATTAAGAAAGCTCAGGATATCAACTCTTATCATTGTGCAATACTTCAAGAAGAGGCATCCTAGTCGGGAGGGTAGGGGGGGGGTCTATAACTGTATACATATTTTCTACTCAGGCGGCTCTATAACTGTATGTTTCCTATTCATATTCATGGGATCTATACTGTATATGTTTCCTATTCATGGGATCTATACTGTATAAGTTTCCTATACATATTCATGGGATCTATACTGTATATGTCTCCTATTCATGGGATCTATACTGTATATGTTTCCTATTCATGGGATCTATTACTGTATATGTCTCCTATTCATGGGATCTATTACTGTATACAGGTCTACTATTCATATTCATGAGGTATACACTGTTTACAGGTCTATTGTTCAAGGGAGGGGGGAGCTATAAATGCAATTTATGTGTGATTTTCAGGAGAGAAAAGCCTCACAATATAACCATGTCATCAACTGGAAATGTCATAGTTTCCATGAGAGAAAAGCCTCACAATATAACCATGTCATCTACTGGAGATGTCATAGTTTCCATGAGAGAAAAGCCTCATAATATAACCATGTCATCAACTGGAGATGTCATAGTTTCCTTGAGAGAGAAAAGTCTCACAATATAACCATGTCGTGTACTGGAGATGTCATAGTTTCAAGGTGTCACATGCCAGTAAAACCGAGTCTACAACCAATTATAGTACATCAGCCGCTACCCTCCAAGAAATGCACTGCAATTAAGTTCTAAGCACTCATGGATCTGTCCGGTGTACAAAGACGTTAATCGATATACCTAAACTAAAACTAAACTAAAGTAAACACTCGGCAACAAGATTAAAGTATTTATAAAAGGTTCCTCTTCTTCTTCATCTTCATCGTTCTTCATTCAGATATCAGGTTACAGCACCAACAACTTCAATGAATTGTGTGATTCACTTCAGGTCATCCATGGAACCCCTCAAGTCTGGAAGCAGTGCCGTCTCAGTAGGCCATATTTTCTCCCTCTCTTCTTGGTAGAGTTGACAGGCATGAAGAATGTGTTCTGCAGTCTCTGGGTTCAGTCCACAGTTGCACAAGTCTGTCTCGCCAATCTTCAGCTTTCGGAATTTGTGACTTCTCAGTCTGTTGTGTCCAGTTCGTAGTCTGATGATGATGGTTTGTTCCTTGCGTGACATTTGATGGTAGGGGGTCATTTGGTTTTGCAGTTGGGTGCATCTGCTTCCACTTTTAACATGGTCTTACATTCATAGTACGTGTTATCACTTTCTATTTGTTCCAATGATCCCCCTTTCCTTGCCAGAAGATCTAATATAGTTTATTTTTTAAATTGTCGTAGAAAAAGATCTCTGTACTATGTGATCTATTCCCATTAATACCTTCCCTGTCTTAGATTTTAGACACCCTGTAACTGTTTGCGTTCTCTTTCCTGTTATCATCTCAATTTTCTTATATAGTAATGTTGTATCTTGGTTGTAATGCAATTCTATTTCAGTGCATTTCTTGTTCAGTCAGCTTTCTTTTGCTATTTTGCAGTTCTCTTGTATCTCCTTATGTATTTTCTGATATTCCTCTATCTTGTGTTTATTTTTCCTTCTGGTGCTCATCAATTCTAATATTTATTCAGTCATCCATTTTTGTTTTGATGTATGTTTTACTTTTGGTATTATCTCTTTACATGTTTGATTTATCGATTGCTTTAGCATATTCCATTGATCTTCAATACTCTGAATCCTTGCAATGGCATTGTATCTATTTTGTACAATTATGTTGTATCTTTCTTTAATGTCAGCATCTGATTTCAATAAAGCTAAATCTAATTTCATATTCCTTGGTGCTCTCTTGATCTTCTTTAATCTTATACACAATTTCGCTACCAGTAGTATATGATCACTGTTGCAGTCAGCACCTGGCCTTGTTTTCATAGATCTAATGATGTTTCTATGTCTTTTAGTTACTAAAATGTAATCAATTTGGTTCGAGTATTATCACCTGGGCTAATCCATGTACACAGCCTTCTTGGATATTGCTTGAACTATGTATTCCCTATTATTAAGTTATGTGTCTGTGCCACTCTATCAATAAATCACCTCTTTCGTTCTTAGTTCCTAAACCAAATCTTCCTGTCACATCTTTTATTTCTGTTTCACCTACTTTTGCGTTAAAGTCCCCCATTACTATAGTTACTTCCTGATTTTTACACTGTTTCATTGCGATTTCTAGATCTTCATAGAAAATTTCGATGTCCTCCTCTGAACTGCTTGATGTAGGTGCATATACCTGCACAATGTTGATATCCAACGGTTTTCCTGTTAGTTTAACTAATATTACCCGATCTGATATGCCATGAAACCCTTCACCGTTTTTCCTGTTTCTGTGTCTAATAATATTCCTACCCGCCTCTCATGTTTTCATGTCCTCCTGAGTATATCACTTTAAATTTATCTGACTGCATCTCTCCTGCCCCAGTCCATCTCATTTCACTCATTCCTAAGATATTTACGTTCATTCTTTCCATTTCTTGCTTGATGTTGTCTAATCTACCACACTGCGCTAACGATCTGACGTTCCATGTTGCTATATTAACACTAACTGTAGGCCTACTTCTGTGTGTCGCCATGACTTTCTTCTTGGGAGAATAATGTGGTA